>VYZS01018585.1:26873-47505 GCA_013400695.1 Neodrepanis coruscans | reverse complement strand
GTCAGGTTTGGTGCTGTGACCATTTCCCTGGAGAGCCTATTCCAGTGCTCAATCACCATCTGGGTGAAAAACTTCCCTGATATTCAGTCTAAACCTCTTCTGCGCCTTTTGCATGGAAGGCAAGTAATGGGAGAAGTAAGAGTGATCTTACCACATGGGGCTGAGTTATTTGAGCATACACCTGACCCCAGAAGGGGTCATTCGTTGACACATTTATTGTTGTCATGAGGTAAATATATACATAAATAATTCCAGTGATATCTTTGGAAAAAAATAGAATACAGAAGAGAGAAGCAAGATGGTCTCACACGAAAATAAGTAAGCAGAAAGTTTGCAAGAATTAGATGAAATATGACGGACAGAAACAAAAAGGTAGGTGTTAAAGAATATTCTCCACCCTAGATATGCTGTAGCAGAGTCCAAAGCTTTAAATCCAATAAGGTGAATTAGCTGAGTGATACAGTAGTAGAAATATCTTGAGCTGGGTGCCTCCACAAATGGATTCTGAACAAAAAAATCCCCATGCAATTATACTTTTACAATCTAAATTCACAACCTCTCTATTGACAGTTCCAACCAGTACTAGTATTAGTGTTTGGGGCCTTCCCCTGCCTAGAGACAGGATATTTCTTTTCTTACTTCTAAGGCTGCAGCTTCTGCTGATGAATGTAGCACCCTTCCTTGTATCCTTACCTTCCAGCTTGAATCAATGTTAGCGCCTCTTTTTACTTAACTAGATAAAAGTTGAGCATATTTACATGGAAGTTCACAGCTTGCAGACTAAGGCTTCAGCACACCTAGATACTAATACCAAGAAAATTGCATTAATTGATTAATAGCTTTTATTTTGCTACAGTAGAATTGAGGCAATAGGAAGACTGGAAAGTGGTTAGAGACGTACTTTAATGATACCTTTAAAAGTAACCACACAGTTACAGAACTGCTGCTATCTCTCACACCACCCACAAATCACTTGAAGTCACCACAGTGATGTTTGTATTTAGTGACATTATGTGCTGTATGCGAAAAATAGAAGAATATATAATTGTATATGAAAGAAGAATGAAAAAATACACAAGAAGATGAGTGTATTTGGGTGTTTTTGCATGAACATAATTTATGGCTTCAATTGGTTCTTCACACATACACTTTTAAATACCTATGGACAATGCTTAATTATTTTCTTGTGTATTACCAAGTGGTACTCTTCATACTGTTAATACTTTAGTATATTATCTACTGACAAGCAGGTTTCAAATTATTTTCTAGATGTGGGCATTATCTAACAAATATAAGAGTTTTTACCTTATTTTACAGATGAGTGAATTAGGTTCTGAGTAAGTGAATTAGAGAAGTTCAGCTTATTCAATCTGTTCAATAAATCTAAGAGAAAACTAAGGAGTGAAGTCATGATCATAACCTATAAGAGTCTAAAAATGGAATAAAAATAATAATAATAGAAAGCTTTTCATGCTAAATCACGAACATATAACATGATCCTATCTCTTTAAACTAAGCTAGATAAATTCAGCCTTGGCACGCAATTTCAACTGCATTTTCTGAGCCATTGCAATAAAATCTCAAGAATTCTGCTGACTTCTGTCTTGTTGGGAACATTTAGCTAAAGCATGCTTTAGTTTAGCACCAGCCACAGGGCTCATAAATTTTATCAGAAAGCTCATTAGGCCACCATTAAAACAGAGATCAAACTGCAAGATTATAGAAGTTTCATCAAGTCTAGAGTTAATGAAGGATGTGACAAGACAAAGAAGTGCTTGCTTCTGTGCAGCATTTCGTAGAACTCAAGAGCAATGAAGTTCTGTTAGCTTTTAATAAGATTAGAATCTGTATATGTTGCTTGAAGTCTCCCATTGACATGTATATTCATATACACTGGAAAAAAATAAAACTTTTTCTAATGCCTGTTCCTCCTATTCATAGCAGAGATCTTCCATATGTGATTTGATCTTCTATACTTACAGAAATATTTTCATTTATTACCACTTATTTAACAGTAGCAATTGACAATTAATGAATCATATTGATTTTAAACAATAGTCTAGGTATAACATTTTTAATTGCATCTTTCTTATATTTACTTTAAGTAGAGGCCAGATATAAGGGAGAAATGTCTGTCTTTTAAGATTAATTATTCCTTGGCAATTCTTTAATTAATATTAACTTAGTTGACATAATGAATTAATTTCTACTGCAAAAGGATTTTGAGAATAATTTCATAAGCTGCACACGTAGGTTAATTTTTTGACTGTGTCACTCTGCATCTTATTTGAAGAACCTTTATTCTACTTCTCAGTTTGAAGGTCTCAGATCTTAAGAGAGATGTTCTAAATTATAGAAGTACAGCTTTTCTTACTATCCGAATATCCTATAATTAGATATTACCAAGGAACCAAAGTGTCTGAGTACTTCCAACATGAAGATGAATCAGCTATCAATAATCACAGCGACTATTTCTTCTTCTTTCATTTACAAGTAAATTACTGTGTATCAAGCAGGCATTTATGGCATCAGTCCCAGTTCTGATATGTTGCTCTGCCCTGGAAGAAATCCAAGGGTAGTTCAGGAACAATAGTCAGTCTTCAATCTTCAAGAAAAATAATGCCATCATTCAGCAGAGGCTGACTTTACTTCTAAATTAAGGCAAGAAGTTAGTGCTCTTCAAGGAAGTGGTAGCCTGAATCTTTCAAAGATCACATTAATCATATAATAGCTACAAATGGAGGGGTGCAGAGCAGAAACATAGTTCCTTATCCTCTCTCCTTCCCCTTCCTCCTGACTGTGTTCTACCACCTTCCTTCTTGTATCCTTCTCCAGAAAAAAAAAAAAAGCTTTTTATTTCAAAATATTTGATAATATATTCTGTACATTCTATGATATGGAAAATTATCTCAGATCAGGCATGCTTATGCCTGCAAAAACTACATAATGATGTATGACATAGGCATCATATTGGATATGTACTATGCTCGTTTTTAATTGAAGCAGATAAAAGCTATCATTTTGCTTAAAAGAATACCAGGAAGATTCTTTATCATTAATATGTTTTCCTATGATTTAAGTGTTCAAAATACAATCTATAAAAACTTTTACTATTACTGATTTTTACAAATGTGACTGCATAATTAGGTCATTATTACAAAGCTGGTCTCCATGTTTCTTGGGTAAAATACAAAAGCCAATCAGCAAAGAAAACCACAATTTTCCACAGATTAAATTCACTTTTTATGAGAAAGATTTTTTATTTGTATTCTCTGCGAATTGGACTTGCTGTAAGAACTGATGTATGGCAAAGGACTATATGGTTAGGAGCTAGGAATAGCATTCTAATGGCAAGGACAGTTGAGCACTGGATTATGCTGCCTTTACAACTTGTTTCAGGAGCAACAATACTTGGGTAGGGTTTTGGTTTTGTATTAGGTGTAAAAAATTTAAGTTATATACAACTTTATACATATATATGTATACATATATACAAAATTACGTAATATACAACAAACTATATACAAATATATATAACAAATTTAAATTCTAAAAAATTTAATAAATCAGGGTTGCAATGAACGAGCTAATGCTGCATTCATATCTGCAAAAATCAGATAGTGTTGGTGTTTGAGCTGGTATTTAGGGTGACATAGTCAACAGCTGGATCTAAGGATTTATGGAAAAGCAGAGTCGCATATTAAAATTCCATCATAGTCATTGCTGTGTAGACAAACCATAACAATTAGAACTTAAAAAAGAGAAAGAATAGTTATTTAACACAATCTAAGAAAATAGCAAGGTGTTTTTTAACTCCACTGGTGAAAGAGGAAATTTTAGTAGCCAGCTGAAAAGCTTTACAGCTATGATAATAAATCATTAAGAGGAAATAAGTGAAGCAATTTGTGACGTCATTTTCAAATGGCAGCAATGAAGTGGAAAATTGTTATCCTATGGAGAAGACCATTTACTGGTACTATAATAAATCATTTACTGAATACTATCACAGTTTAAATTAAAATAATTTAAAATTAAGTTTAAGGGATAATTGAACATATTTTTATATGATTGCCTGTTAGCTTAAAAGAAAATGCTAAATATCTCATTCAAAAGGATTCTATATAGTAGGCTTCAGGTGTAATTTTCAATAACTGCTTCCATTCCTTATCCTAAGAAGAATTCAGATATTACACTTGTTACAGAAATAAGTAATTCTGAGAATTATTTTCTTAAAATTTACTCAAAAGAAGAATAGGTTATAGATAGAGATAAACACAAATTTAAAGTTGGACAAAGAGAATTTAAAATATTACTGTGTTGGTCAACTAGTGACAGGACACAGCCAATGTAATAATGTGAGAAAAATTGTATTCTGTAGCAGTAGGAGAATCAATTGACATAACCTGCCCACTTGACCTTCAACCAGTAGTTGGGGATTGCACAAGGAATAATGTAAATGACTAAAATTGTAGTGCCACCACTGAATAAGAAGCATATTCTGGAATAAAATCTGAATATTTGAATATATTGGTATTTTTCCTGGTTAAACAGAATAACCATTAGTGTAATTCTTCATAAAGCTATTTTATAGTTTGAATTTATGCTCATGTAGAGATATAAATTTAAGTGAAATTTCTTTTACTCAATAACAAATTTTAAAAATATTTTTGACATTTTTTAAAAATGTATTGTATTAATTATATACCTACATATCACTTTTAAGTCCCTTAACATTTTTTGTAACATCTATAGTCAACATATATATATAATGGATATATACACACTCATTTAGAATGTAGATAAAGTTTTATTTCAAGAACAAAAATTATGTTTTTCCTTACATATAAGCATAATAAATACTAAAATACTGTAAGCATAGCTTTTCACTACTGATTGTTTTTTCTTACTATATACTTTTAATATCAATTTTTCATATTTTAGTTCAATGCCTTTTCAACTTATGAAAACTGAATATTGTTTCTTAATGACTCTTAAAATAAACCAGAACATTTTTCTTCTCATTTTAAAATACTTAGAATAATGTTTTTGTGTATTTTCATGTTGAGTTCAATATCAGCATATATGGAAGTTTAGTAGCTGACAGTTTTAGCATGTGAGATAAAGTAGTCATTTTGTAGACTAACATTTTTTCATCAGATTAAAAAAATAAACAAAGAACACTTGTTTATTTCTGCATGTCCATTTTCTTAGACTAAAACTTTGTATTTAATAATTATTTTGCTATCTCTTGTATCAAGAGAGATGTCAGAGCTGTCTTAAACCACTGGAAGCTGATTGATTTGCAATTTAGTACATGTTGAATATTAATATTCCCAGGGAAAAAAAAACCAAAAAAAACAACCAACAAACACAAGTTAAATACTTAGAATTAGAAGCAATTAAATAGAATGAACTCAACTTTGGGACCACTCCTGTTTAAAATCTTTATCAGTAACTTGGATGAAAGGATCAAGTACATCCTCAGTAAATTTGCAGACAGTTGGGTAGGAATATTGATATGCTAATGGGTAAGAAAGCTCTACAGAGAGATCTAAACAGGCTGGATCACTGGGCTGAGGCCAGTTGCATCAGGTTCAAGAAGGGCCAAGTGTCAGGTCCTGCACTTGGGTCACGACAAGTTCAGGCAGCACTACAGGCCTGGGGAAAGAAGAGTGGCTGTAAACCATAAAAAGACCTGGGCGTCATGTTAAACAGTGACTGAACACGAGCCAGCAGTGTGCCCTGGTAGGCCAATGGTATCCTGTCCTGTATCAGCAATAGTGTGGCCAGCAGGATGAAGGTGGTAATTGTCTCCTTGTACTTGGCACTGGTGAGACCACACCTCAAATCCTGTGTTCAGTTTTAGGCCTTTCACTTAAAGGCATTGAGGTGATGGACCATGTCCAGAGAAAGACAACAAACCTTGGAAAGGGCCTGGAGCACAGGACTAATGAGGATCAGCTGAGGGAGACGGGAGTGTTTTGTCTCGAGAAAAGGAGGTTCAGGGAAGACCATATTGCTCTTACTACAAGTACCTGAAAGAAGGTTATAGCAAGGTGAGGGGTCAACCTCTCCTCCCAGGTAGCAAGTGACAGGATAAGAAAAATGACCTCACGTTGCACAAAGGGAGGTTTAGGTGCTTTGTCAAGCATTGCAATGAGCTGCCCAGGAAAGTGGTTATACTGTGTGAAATCAGTCATCTCTGCATTGAATTGGAACATAGGCTACTGTGATTTTAGATGTTTTGATGGCTTGTTTGGAAGTTAGGGAAAGATAGGAATGTGCGTACAATGAAAAAAGAAGCTTACCCTGTCTATGTTTCATAGCAGCTTGATATGAGACACTTGCAGTCTAGAAGACAAAGAGACTTTTTGAGATGTGTCTGCACAATCGGCAATAATATCTCAGTCTCAATGCTAAATAGTTACATTGCTCCTGGGCAAATACTATTGTGTAGCTGGCTGTCTGGGCTGGGACCAACCTCATCTACTTTCACACCCACCTGTGAGGAATCAGCCAGTCTTTGGCTTTTTCTCTGCCCTCGTTTCTTACCTCCACCTGCCCTGACAGTTTAGACTATTAGTTTAAGCAGTCAGATACCATTTTGTACTATATATATGTGAAACACTCAGCATAATGACTTCCAACACAGTCTATAATCTCTGGGCACTCCTGTAATGACGTTGCTGGTACTAACAATATCTGGCAGGATGGCAGTTATTTTGCATCTGAGCTGAATTATGCTTCTAAAAGCTTTCATTATTAAGGTATTGGATCTGAACAATTCTCAAATTGCAATGTTATGCAACCTTTTTTTTCTTGTCTGATACAATTATCAAGCTCTATCAGAGTTAGAACTCAATCATTATGATTTTAAAATCATAATTTTTAAAATCATGATTTTTAAATCTTAATTCATCTGTTTCTTGCCTCAGGTAATGATTGGTATGTGAAGAATTACAGCAAAGACACTGCCTACGAGNAGAGAGAGAGAGAGAGTGCTCTGTCCTGTAGATTTATAATCCCAGCTCCTTCCCAGCATTCCTTGTGGGTCTCAGGGGCTGATGGGAAAAACCCAGGCAGAGTAACCCTGGTAACCTGGCTATTCCTCCCAGCCGGATGTAAGCACAGGAAAAAGAGTTATTTTTTCTTTGTCTTCCCCTGTGGTTTTTAAGCCAAACCATTACACATACATTTTCAATTTAGATAATTCTGATCTGTAGTCATTGTATTATTTCCAAAATGTTCTTCAGCTTTTAGTCAAATTTGAACAAGTCTTGTAGCTGTTAGTTTTGTTGAGTAGAGCATCAAGGGTATATAGAAATATTTCCTCCTTTTTCTTATTTCCCACAAAGGAACACCCTCCCCCACACTCCCCCCCCACAAAAAAAAAAAAAAAAAAAAAAGGATAATGGTGATAATGGAAGGAACCCATGTATATTGGTACCTTCCAAGCAGGCATTCTTTCATTTTGGAATAATTTTAACTATCTATCTATCTATTTATCTATCTATTATTTTTGAAAATTAACTTCCAGCAATTGTTGATATGCTTCTGTAGACAAATTTCATGCAAATCCTGAAGGAAAAAAAAAGTTTTTGAAGCTTTGTTCATTGAATTCTTTCCAGCAGATGTGTCTTCTTGCCTGCAGGAATGACTTGAAGAAAATAGTTGTATATTTAAAATATCTTCTAAGATATTTTAACATCTATTACATCTATTAACATTCTATTTAAACATCTTCTAAGGCAAACCCTAGATGATTCACCTTTCTTACAAGAAAACAGCAAATGTAATAAATATTCAGAGAATATAGATACAGTATTTACAAAAATGGGCTCCAAACCACAAAAGGGGCAGAAAACATATCTCAGAAGAATCAGTGTGAAGTTTTAAAATTATATAAACCCCCAGAACAAAATGTGAGCAACCTACTCTAGTGGGTAGGTAAAATGCTCCTTGAAAAATAAATGAGACAGTGAAGGAAACACTTGAATCTCTTTCCTTCTTTTTCTCTTTAGTTTTCTTTTCTTTTACTTTTTTATTCATTCTTATTATTATTTCATTGCATATTTGGAAAAAATTATAAAATAATACATCTATATCTGCAAATATATCTGTATGTTTATATACATACATAGACACATGCATATATAGACATACATTTTTCATAAGTTGCATATGCTTACTTCTTTACTTTGTTTCCCAGGCATTAATATGTCCTCAAATCCTGCTTCCCAAGTTGTATCTCCTAGATTTATAACCAGAGAGAGGAAAATGTCCTTTGATTATACATTATTGAAATCAGCCTTTCTCCCATTTTTTAACATAAAATAACACATTATTATGATGGAAATTAATGCACTTTTAAAATCAAGAATTGATTAATTTTAATAATTATCCATTTACTTGAAAGTCCAGTATAGATAGAAAAGAGATATCAAGAAACACCCATCTGAAATGACACATAGATGATTGATTCTAAATTGGGATATCATATCTGTGTGCAGATATTACCCCTATTTTTATTCTGTGATATTACTGAACTGAGTGTTGCCCGGTGAAAATATTCTGGACATGTTCAATCCTGCCCAGCTAAAGAACAGAAAACTGAAATGGGGGTTTGGTACGCATCTGTTGTGTTGTCTGGATCTTCTGTACTGTACATGTGTTGTGCTTTTTACAGTAAAGAGTCCTTTTTGCATAATGAGCTTCAAAAGTAATCCAGAATACTCAGAGGATTTATATTGCATGAAAGCTGTATTTTGTTTTCTTAGATTTTTATGGGGATGCCATGATAGATGATCTACTGACGATTTTCTATGACATTCTGTAGGCAGTGTTGTGAGGGATCCTTTAAAGCTGGAACCTTTAATTTGGCAGCGTTGGACATAGGACTCTCTGTGCCACAACTACCCACAAGACATAGAGGCCTTGTGTGCGTGGTGTTAGTGACCAGAGAATCCCGGAAATAAAGACTATGTACAACTATACAGGGGTAAAACGGAGAAGGGTGTGATGGCATCTTTATTGCAAAATCATCTGTTTTTATAATGCAAAGAATGTTTTGGTTAATACAGCCAATAGACAAAAGGAAAGGTGGTCAAGTGTCATGTAGAGGTCACTAAGCCAGTCTCAGAGCCACAGTAGATCACAAGACAATGTTTACATACCTAAGACATTATGTCATGATCGAGACACACTGATAGAGCCTACTGTTATGCTTGTTGTGAAAGGAGGTAACAGACAGAAAATATGAGGTATATTAAGTGTATAACACAGGTCAAGGACTAGAAAAAGATGTTTTAACCTACCTTTTCTGATCTTGCAGTTTAGTACAGAAACTTGCTACATGTCTAAGAAGAGGTAAAACAGCTTTTCACGATGGGCAGTGGAAGTTTCAGAGGTATTTTTGTGTGTGATGTGCTAAAGACATAAAAGCAGTGGTTGCATAGCCTCCTAAACAGACAAAGCATGAAAGATGAACTTGATGATGTAATACTAATCAGAAAAAATTTTCTACTTCCCACCCATCACTCTATAACATTAAATGAAAGGCACTTACCAAGAAAGCTAGCTATTTTTTTTTTTTTTCGTCTGCAGCAGAAAGGAAGCTATAAGCATATTTAATAAGTTATTGTTTACAAAGTTCCTTGGATGAAAGGTGCTACATAAATGCTAAGCATGATCATAATTATGCTTTTATTTGCTATAGTTTGGCAATGTAATTATGATGTCTACATTGTCTTTTCAATGAGCAGGCTATAGAAGTATTGAATTTTGAGCTATTTTTTCTTACTAGCATTAGACAGCAATAAGGCTGAATTTTAATTTGAAGTTTTTGTCATTAATGAGTTGTCATAGGGTAAAAACGAAGGTAAAAAACATTCTTAGTTCCTGCCGTGCGGGGCCAGCGGCCGGGCAGGTGGGGGGAACAACCCTTTCCCCCACCCGCGCGGATCGGGGGCCGCCCAGCGCCGGCACCCGCATGGGTTTCAGTGGCCCCTTTCCCCCGGCGGCAGGAAGCGGCAGCTCGTCCTGCTGCGCTGGCGCTGCTGCCCGGCTCTGTGGGGGCAGTGGCGCGGCTCAGCTCGGCTCAACGCGGCCGCGCCAGCGCGCGGAGACCCTGTGGCAGGGCCCCCATCCTCCCGCGGCGGCGCAGCGCAGCGCTGCCTGGCGCTGCTCAGCCCGGCACAGCCAGCGGAGGCCCCCTCCCCCCAGCGGTGCCAGAGCACGGCGATCCTGGCTGGACGCTGCCATTTTGTCGGCGTGCCCCGGTACCTCTGGCATTTCCATCGCTTCTGGCTTGTGGGTCGGCATCACTTCCAGGCCGCGGGCACGGGAGCCGCCCCGCGGGGCCAAGACCGCATGGCACTGTGGCCGTGCAGCACCAGGGCTGCAGCCGAATGGCGCTGCGACCGCATGGCACTGGGGCGGGGCCCTGCGTGGGCTCGTGCCGGACCTGGCAAGAACGTGGCGCTGGCGGTGGCCACCATTACCGGATATGCCGTCCCGGTGCGCACGTAGCTTTCAGCTGGCCACGGTGTTTCTCGTGAGCCAATGCATACATGGGGTGGGCCCCTGGGGGTGCTGACCAATGAGACGAGGGCCAGCCGCGGGGGACCCATCTGCGCATGCGAAGATCGGGACCTTCCTATAAAAGGGGAGGACGGCCGCCATCTTCTCCTCTTCAGCTCTGGACGCAGCTGTGGCAACATCGTTCCTCATCTTCGCATCGGGACTAGCGGCCACGTGGAGGATGGGTCAGCGATTCCGCCGCAGTAGTCTGGTGTGGTATTTGCTTGGGAGGGGGAGCCTTTTTTTGATCACGGTTTTTTTCATGATTAGTTTTCTTTCTTTTTTTTACTTTCTCTTTTGGAGGGGTTGGACTTTCTCTTTCTCGGAATCGCATTTTTCCTCGTGAATTCCTGGGAGGCAGATTTTTTCTTCAGTAAAAGCCGAGCAGAAGCTCGTGCTGCTGGAGAGCCATCGGATCGGCCATGGGCTTTTCTCTAATCACCCCGATATCTCTCCAGGAGCCCAGAAAGAGACCAGCACTACCCTGGAGTGTCCTCACCCCAACACAGGCACTGTGAAAGCTTAATTTGTCTGTTTTTTGCACTTTATTTTAGTTTTTCTGTGTGTGTAGCATAAACTGTGGTATTTGTGTGTTTTCTTCATTTTGGGGTGTGTCTGTGGCTTCTCTCGGAAATCTCTTGTCCAAAATTGCTAAATTTGTGGTAAAACCACGACATGAGTTCATATATCAATACGTCCTTGGCACTCAGCTACATGACTAACTTATGCAGAATTTTCCTGCCCTATATATTTTCAGTAATGCAGATGCATTTTATTATTTCATGGTTTTCTACAAAAATGCATGCACATATATATTATGGAAATGTTTTTCAGAACCTGAAACTTAATCTTAGGAAGACTTAATCTTGATTATAACATAAATGTTGCCTAAGGCTTCTTATAAAAAAAAAAAAAAGGTAGGAAAAGAAGTGCATTATATTGTATGTCATTACCTTTTTTGTTCCCTTCCCCCCCACACACCTTCATTATCAATATGTAGATACTTTATTTCAGATTTGTATCAAGTTATCCAAATTGTGAGCTATGTTCCTGGATACTTAAGACTCTGCAAAGCTCATTTCAAATGCCTAACCCTAAACATAGGATCTAAAGCTGCAATTTAGGGTTTTCAAAGTCTGATCCAAGTAGGACATCTATATCTCTCTTATAGGTAATTGGAATGTTTTTAAAGGTAATTCATCTCACCCATCTTAGGTGTGTCATGTCTTTTTTCCACAAGACCTACTGAAGGAGGGTGATGACTCATTGAAAGAACATTAAAAGTGCAGCCAGAATAGCACACACTCTTTTTTCATAAAGCATTATTTTAAAATTCAATCCGGAGAGAACAACTGAAGGAGGTTGCACCAGTACTCTTCCCTCTCTACAAGATGCCATCACCTTTAGATATATGCTAGTCTGATTCATAAAAGAAACACTATCCATCTCTTCAAATAAAGCTTTGGCACTATGAAGAAAATAAATCAAGTTCAATAAAGAAACTGAAGTCAGATTTGGAGAAAGGATGAAGAAAATGTTGCAGAGGGAACAAAATGGACCGTGCTGGCTAGAAAGTAGGACACAGTTGCAGGAAGGTTAAGGAAATCAGGGTTCAAGTTTCTGCTCTCAAATTCTTTTGTATTTTATCCAGTGATATTTTAATGACAAAACTGAGCCACACATGATGTGAACAGTGATAACTCTGTAAGCACCTGTAGACATCCAATGTGAAAAAAATTCAAAGAAGTTTGTCAGGATTTTTAAGAGTCTCAGTAATGAAATACACCTAGGAACATAGCTCTAAATTAATAACAGGATCAAAGCCATTTTAGAACATTTCAGTAATATAGGGCCTGTATATCTGTCCTGGATTAAGGACTAGGCCCCCCTTTATATGAGACAGAGAAGGAGGCCAATTAGTGGCCATAACAATTTATTAAGAAAATATATATAATGTATTTTATATATATTGTGAGGGTAGGTATAAATATTTAAATTAAAAGAAAATATCAAGGAAAATAAAAAAAAACCTAAACAATCACAGTATAACTAAGAAGGAAACAATCACAATTCATGACAAAAAGAAAAAACAAAACAAAACCCCTTTTTGTCTCAATGCCCTGGGATGCAGTGATGGTCATGGAACTGCAGGGGGCACTGGCGGCTCCTCGAGGGCAGTGATGGTACAGTTGCTCTGTGGCAGCCACTCCGGGGCAACTGTGGGAGTGAAGGCTGCAGTGAGGGAGGTAAAGATGGCAAAGGAATGACATGATCTCTTGTCTCTTTCCAGGCCTGCTGGAAAAATGAGAGGAGGTGTAGGACAAAACACCCAGGAAACCAATGAGAAGAGCAACCACCTACTACAACGTGCCGTTGACCACTAGAAAATGGAAAAATACAAAACTCCATCCTCTGGTAGAAAAGCTGGAGCTGCAACCACGCCGTTCTCCTTCCTCACTGAAAAGAGAGCAAGCATCTGGCACGGGGTTCTTATAAAGCCCATGCTGCTTCCGATTTTCTCATGTTGCAAGTTCCTGAGCATGGGACCTCCCATTGGGCAGCAGTTCAATTCATCTTTTCATGACCCCTCTCCCTCTCGGGACACGGCATGAGGGGCAACATGACGGCACTGCCTGTCCCATGCTGCCTGTCCTATGCTGCACCATGGTGGGTGTGTCCTGGCTTGACACCACGCCTTGCACCACCCATAGTCCACAGCTTGTTCACAAGGACTGGGGGCAGCGTATGTCCGCTTGTGTGTTGTGTCCCACACACACCCCCCGCATGCTCATGGAAGGGTGGCAAGGTTTGGGGCAGAGCCCAGCCCAGCCCAGCCCAGCCACCGACAGCCCAAGGCCCACACTGCGTGCAGCCTGGATGGGGCGGGGCACTGCCCAGCCCAGCCCGGCCTGCAGCAAGGAGAGGGGGTGGGGATGAGGGCCCTGGTGGCCATGTCCCCCCCTGCTTCCCCGGCTCACCCAGAAAAAAGGCAAAAGTTTTCCAAAACATATCATAACCATGACAACGCTAAAATGTAATTAATTTTTTTCTGAGGGAAATTTCTATTTCTTTATTTTGTGTTGAGTGCTACTAAATGAGATTGAAAAGCCACTCTTTCACAAAATAGAAAATCTGGTGAAAGAAGGGAGAGACTACCTATACTACATATTTCAAAAATGTTGAGCTATCATGTACATGTCAAGGTTCTTCATTCTCCCAGTCACTTCCTTTGCCTTCTGTGACTGGGGACATGTGGCAAGAGAACTTGCTGATGAAGACTGAGGAAAAAAAGTCACTGATTACCTCAGGCTTCTCCATAATTCAGGTAATAAGTTTCTCCATTTTTCCCTAGATTTCCTTTTATCACCAACATACCGATAGAAGATTTGCTTGTTGCGCTTGATGTCCCTGGCCAAATTTAATTCTTTAGTTTTCTCAACTGATCCCTGGCTGCTTGGACAATTTCACTGCATACTTCAAAGGCTACCTTTCCTTGCTTATACCCTCTGCATCCTTTTTGTTTTGGAGCTCTTTTTTCATCTGTATGGACGTGCTGGTGTTTTTATCCAACTCTGTCTTTGAGGGAAGCATCATTCCTGAACTTGGAGGAGGTAATCCTTGAATATTGAGCAGCTCCTTTGTACCTGTCTTTCCTTCAGAGTCTTTATTTCATGGCACTCTACCAAGGAGATCCTTGAAGATAACAAAGTCTGCTTCCCTGAAGTCAAGGGTAGTGAGCTAGATGCACATCCTCCTCACTGCCCTAAGGTTCTTGAAGTCCACCATTTCATGTTCATTACAGCCAAAGCTGACCTTGGGCTTCACATTCCCCACCAGACCCTCCTTCTTGATGAGAACAAGGTCCAGCATAGCTTCTCTCCTCTTGGTTCCTCCATCACTTGGAGAAGAAGGTTTTTATCAACACATCCCAAGAGGTTTATGTCCTGATGGTTTTTCCCTCCAATAGATATCAAGGTTCTTGAAGTTCTCCATGAGGATCAGGGCTTGGGAACATTAGGCTGTTGCTGTCTGTCTACAAAGGGCCTCATCCATTTGATCTGCCTGGTTGGGTAGCCTTATTCATCCCTGTGTGGAGTTTCATGCACTCCAGTTGGTCATTGACATAGGTACTCTTTCCTCATTTCCCTTGCCTGTCTTTCCTAAAAGACTTGTGTCCTTCCATTTCAACACTCCAGTCACAGGAGTCAGCTCACCACATCTCCATGATGCCAAAAAGATCATAGCCCTGCAGGTGTGTACATGTGTCTTACTCCTCTTGCTTATTGCCCAAGCTTTGTGCTTTTACATAGAAGCATTTAAGACGGGTACCTTTTAATGCATTTCAGATGCTTTCCTGCTGACCTGCAACTCCTCTCCAGGCTCTGGGCCTCTTGTTTGGGACTGGCATCAAACTGGTAGGATTGGGGTGGATTGAGATTCCCCTCAATTTTAATTTAAAACCCTCTTCATAAGCCTGGCAAGTCTGTGACCTGCCAAGTCCCTCTCCCTGACAGATGGACCCCATCTGCTCCCACTTGACCAGGTTCTCCAAGCAGTTTCCACAGTCTAAATAGCTCAACCCCTGGCTGTGGCAACAACCCTGGAACAATTTGTTGATCAGGCAGATTTGACTGGCCCTTTCGTACACTTTCCCTTTGACAAAGAATATTGATTAAAAAACTATCTTTGTTCCATAGTCACTTACTGCTGCTCCCAGGACTCTATAATCCTTCACGGCACTACTCAGGCTGCTCCTGGCTGTATTACCAGTGCTCACATGAAACAACAGTAGCAGATAATAATCAATGGGCTGTATGAGGCTTGGTTGTCTCTCAGTAATATTCATGATATGAGACACTGGTAAGAAGTACGCTCTTCTAAAGCATGTTTTGTGTCAGGATAGACATTTGGAGATCCAGTCAGTGCTGCATGAAGTCACAGTCATTTAATATGTTGAATGTTTCTGTAACACACAAGGTGCCCTCTGTGGCAATACTTATCAATGAGAATTAAAGGATTAATATACCATACTGAGCTGAATCACAAAATCAAACATCTATAGTTCATCATCTACAGTAAGAGTGGTTTTTTTTGCACAAGTGGTATTGTCTATTTATAATCTTTGCTATTATAATTAAATTACTTATTCCATTCTTATTATTGGTGTTTCACTTTACCTTCCTATCTCTGCAGTAGAAGACTATTCTCACTTGACTTTCATTTCTGCCCTCTCATTAACGCCCTTCATTATTAAACAATTTACCTATAGTACATGAAGTTTGTAGATATCAATGCTGTCTTGAGTTTATTTTTTAAAGTGTTTTTCTTTGTTTCTGAAAAAGAAAATTGGTAAATTGCTGTGTTTTATTATGAAACACAATGAAAAGCAATGTTAAAGTTCATAACAAGAAACCATTTGCACAAAAACAGAAAATGAAGAAAGCAAATACTTAGCTAGAATAAGATGAACTTTTAGTCATTACTGTAGTTAATCGTAACATTTCTGAATACGATGGTTTTTTCAGCTTGTTAATAATTAACTCTGTTGTATTTGGAAATCTTTTAAAGAGAAAACTAGTAAGCACATGCAAAAAAAAAAAATCCACTTGGTGACAGTATTTCAAATTAATACATGATGATTAAAAATTCTATAGAGGCACATTAGATATGTGTGGAAAAAAATCAGTGTTTGTACTATTCTGACTTAATATACAATACTTGTAATCCTTGCTGAAATTCAGTTAGGTAGCAAGACTTCATTTCCTATCATATTTCCTCAGACTTTACTTTCATGTAACTATGATTAAAAAAAAAAAGGGTTAACTATATCTAACATAATACTCGTATATGAAAATCAGAATATCAGATATAAATTTTTATACAGTAAAATTAAATATCTATGGTTTAGAAGAACATTGAAAATTAAAGGACAAAGGGACCCTAGGAGAAGAGGTTTTTTTTCTTATTTTGCAGTTACTATTGAAAAGGCCTGTATGATGTCTTAGAGTTTTCTCCATTCACAGGAGGTTCTGCTCAGCTCCTTCAAGATTCAAGGTTATAAGTCTGTTGATTTCATTCAGAAGCGTTAATAAAACTGAGATGAAAGAACTTTAGAACTTCAGAACTTTAGAACAGTAGAATAGGAACCTCGTAGAGATTTATGGTTCATGATTGAATTCTTTTAAGCTGGGATGTCCCACTAATATATGCTAGTAAGCTAAAACAGGACAGTGAATAAACTAAAGACAAAAACTCAAGGATTAAACATTTTATAATGATACCTATAGAGCAAGTGTGATGAAATAAGAGTAAAGATTCAGTGAATTTAAGTAACTTTTTAAAGAAATTTGTTTCCAGTCTAAGTTAGTTTTCAAACTTAGATAATAGAAATGACAAAAGAGTCATCTTCAGCTTTGGAATTCCCACAGTTAAAAAAAAAAAAAGAATTACTGAATTGTTATTTTGGAGTAGAAACTCTAACTTAAAACTCTCACCCACTGTAGAATTGAACTCCAGCATAAAATATATGAAAACTTATATGAAATTCATATGTAAAATTGAGACTTAGAAGATTATTGAAAATGTGCTATAAATTAATATACTTTCTGTGTTTCTGAATTATTTCAACTAGTGAACAAAGAAAAAGGTAGTATTTCTCTGAAAATAGCAAAAAATGCAGACAGTTCGAGATAAAGTAAAAAAACACAGAGGAAATAATAACGTTGTTACAGTTATATTTTGTTCAAGGAAGGACATAACCTGTACTTTGGTAACAGTGTTGAGGGGT
The DNA here is from genome assembly GCA_013400695.1 of Neodrepanis coruscans. Taxonomy (NCBI): domain Eukaryota; kingdom Metazoa; phylum Chordata; class Aves; order Passeriformes; family Philepittidae; genus Neodrepanis; species Neodrepanis coruscans. Next base: position 30,140 of record VYZS01018585.1, on the reverse strand, counting down.
ACAGACAACAAAACAGATCAAAAGATCAGTTGCCAGATTCTTCAAGGAAGGAAATAATGTTTCTATGAGGAGAAAAATAAGTAGTTTTTATTTGAAAGACTGATGAACTGAATGGAAAAATCACTGTGTGGAATTTTTGTCTTTTGTTGAGAAAGAGTTAAATCCAGTTTGCCATGGTTTAATCCCTGATGGCAGCTGAACCCCACATAGCCACTTGGTCACTCACCTGCTGGTGTGATGGGAGAAAGAATTGTAAAAGTGAGAAAACTCAGCAATTGAGATAAAGATAGTCTAATAAGGAAAGCAAAAACAATACACATAAGCAAAGAAAAATAAGGAATTCAATCAAAACAAGGAGTTCATTCACTGCTTCCCGTGGGCAGGCAGGTGTGCAGCCATGCCCAGGAAAGCAGTGCTCCATCATGCATAGGAGCTACTTGGGAATAAAAACACCATCACTCCAAATGTCTCTTTCTTCTTTTTCCCCCGACTTTATATGCTGAGCATGATGTCATAAAATATGAAATATCTCTTGGATCAGTTGGAGTCAGCTCTCCTGGCTGTGTCCCATCTCAACTGCTTATGCACCCCAGGCTCCTCATTGGCAGGACAATATAAGAGTCAAGAAAAGCTTTTATGATATGTAGGCACTGCCCAGCAGTAGCAAAACATCACAGTGTAATTAACACTGTTTCAATGCAAACCCAAAACATAGCCTTGTACCAGCTACTATGGAAATTAACTCTTCCCCAGCCAAAACCAGCATGCAGATGCTCAAATAGCATTGACCTTTCTAGTCTTAAACAGTAAGAGTTTAAAAACAGCTTTATGTTCTAGCTGTTATGTAGACATGACTCTCTCTCCCACAATATAAATCTAAGTGTTTTGTTTCTACATGAAAACCTCTCTAGTATTGAGTAAACTGCATTTCCATTGTAATTGCAGAGATGTTGGTGTCCCTCTTTCAGCTCTTGAATGTGGGAATGCCCACAGATGGGCAGATGTGAAAGGGCATAAGTTTCTGTGTTAGAGCTTCTGAATTCAACTTCAAGCTGCATGAAACAGAAAAACACAGAAGGCAAGTTAAAAACATAAGAGCAAATAAGTGAACTCAAAGTGATGCCATTTTGGGAAGAAGTTCTCCAGTTTCAATTCAGCATGCACTTAAGCAGCCCTGAAACTGCTGGTGGCCTTCTGATCTACTTAACCATCTAGAAGCTGCTTCTTATCTCTTCACTTCTTGATTAAAAATTATTACTTATACTTAATCATGAACTTAACACAGTATGGAGTAAGCAGGGCAGTGTATTCCTAGGAACCAGGCAATCTGGAAATAATTTGCCATCATTTCTACAACCTGTGCCTTCTTTTAATTTGTTAGCTTTGCTCACTGCCACAAGAACACACTTGAAACTGTTCTTAGCCTCATAAGTCCACATAATTGCAGCTAAGATAGGTTTTCAGTTGCCCGCTTCCACATACTCAGCATTCATGTGAAAAGCAGGATCACCACTTTAAGTGGTGAATCACTTTGCAGTCTTGTATCATTGCAGCATTACTAAGAATGCATTCTGTCCCATCACACCATCACACACAACTGGCTGGCAGTGTGTTCTCTTTATTAACACATCAGTAAAAAACAGACTCAAAAAAAAAACAAGTAATCTGTCACATGGTTTGACAAGCCTGCCATTTTGATGACTAAAGGCATTTTATGAAGAATAATAATTTCTATTGCTATTGGCTTTCCTAGAGGGAAAATAAAGCTATCCACCTTATGTCTTTTAATCAGATGTTACTTAGTGAACTTTGCTAAGCAAGCTACTCAGAGTCTGGCATTCTCTTCCTAATTAAAATTGGTATCCCCCTGAGTTTGGTGGAAGTCTTGATAAGATCGAATTTTCAATGGTTGTCTGTTTCTGTTGCTGACTGTATTTCAGAGAGTGTCAGAATGCTTACCATCCTGAAGCAGCTATTTGTAGACAGATTTACAGGGAACAGCTGCAGGTAACAATCAATCATATTTGGTTCAGTGACAGAATTTAATTAGCTGACAGCAAAGTGAAATATTCTATAAAATAAATGAGTTGTTATTCATGTAAAAATACATTTCCTTTTCAGGTCTTTATACAACACAAAAAGAGACAAGTGAAAGATCAGCATATAATGATGATCCATGTGTGACTCCAAAATCAGAATTAGTAGTATCACCCCTCCCCTCTGCCTGTTGCCAGAATGCTTGCCTTGGAATTAGTAATATGCATCTTCTTTCACCATGAAAACTATTTTTATTTCTTTATGATCAGTGCTCTGTCTGATATATCTGTTTTTCTATTGATTTTTTAATGTGAAATGGGTCAACTAGTTACAGATATATTAACTCTTAACAAATGCAAGACTTGTCTCTGCATTAATGAAGAGTGGTATCAGATATTCTTCCATAGTTGTTATAGGGATTTAAGAAAGTCAACTGAAATAGCGAAGGACCCATTTCCTGACATATTACTATCTAGACGAATTTACACTACAATTTGGTACTCTTTAGGCATTAGGAAAACTGATATTTTCTCTTCCCTAGAAAACAGCACTTTGAGGAAAAATATGGCTATGATAGGAAAAAAATTATATCTACTGTTATAAAGAGCAAACAAGCGACTTGACTTGTACATTTTGCCCAGAAGACATCAAGTGAAATTAGACTTTTCTTGGAGTGGTGGCCGGGGAAAATAGCCAGAATTCCTTGTATCCAATGATGCAGTACTGAGTTGAACATAGATTTGGCAAAGTATCTTTATGTTCTTTCTTTTCATATCTTATAACAGTATTTTAATCAGTTATTGATTTGTAGAGTGTCTTGAAAGTGGACTTTCTGAATGACTCTTCACAAAATTCATACACTCTGTAGAAAAACAAGAAATTAAATGGTACAAAAGGCATTATGTGATTCAGCAAACAAACATTCTGATTCCAGCCCAATGAACCATTATACTGTGTTGCCCATCAAAGCTTGAAATGTATAAGAAAACATTAAGTAGTTCAGCAACATCACATTTTTGTTAATTTTTTTTATGTTAACCTGATGGCTAGAGATAGCAGATTTCTGTCTAGAATTCTCTTTACAGAAATTTGTGCACTCTGCTATTCTTCTCATGCATACAGACTTATTTCCCAGGTATTTAAGTCTTCCTTTCTCGCTTCTTTGATACAGTAAAATGCACAATATCTCTAATCGTGTACGGAAGGTCTAGATGTGACTAGAATGTATAT
>VYZS01018585.1:0-16789 GCA_013400695.1 Neodrepanis coruscans | reverse complement strand
TTTGCCAAGTAAAAAGTTGAATAACTTGTAAAAGTATTAGTAATTTTTTACGGAAAATACTTTCAGAATGTAGAAATCAATAAATGTAGAAATATTTTGAAATTATATTGAATAACTGTGCAAAATAATTCTGATATCCTTTTGCACTACCATAGTGCATTGCTATTAGACTATACACTAAGCTTAATGAGCTATTTCATCACTCTTGTTCAAGAGATGAATCTCAGTTATACTTGGTCTTTCACATTACTATGTCTCATGTCATCATGTCTCATTTGGCACATGATCTAAGAAAGCCTGAATTCAATTTTAGAATATATTGCTTTTTTGTTCTAGGAATCCTTTCAACCCTTTCTTTTCTATTTTTTTTTTTATTATTCATATTTTTTTTATTCCCCCAGCCCTTTGGAAGAGCAAATAATCAAGATAGGTGAGGAGGTCATGTTCCATAAGCTAGGATAACTTGGCAGCCGGTGAAAAGGGGACATGTGTCCTCTAGAGTTCAAGCAGAGCCAAGACATTCCTGAGTCCTGCCCTGGCAGATGCTTTTACTGTGTGAGAGCACTGTGCCTATAAGTAATAAGGTCCTGGGGAATCATTCTGATTAAAATGAAATTACCTTTTCCTTCTCTTTCCTCATAATTGATCCAATTACTGGGTTGAGAGTTTTGAAAAAGGACTCTGAATATTTAAGGCAGACATAGACTAATTGGTAGGCAAAGGTGCTTATCTGGAAGGAATTTGTATTGCCTCCTCAATTCAGAATGTCAGTATCAGCTCTTCAACTATTACGCCACAAAATAAAAGGAAATCATGTAATTATTCCTCCTTAAGCAAAATTTAAAGGACTACTGCAATTCATCATCTTATTACCATAACTTCTATGACACTTGAATACTGATATGAGAGACGTAAAATCAACTATTTGTTTTTCTTTTTTCTTTTTTTTTTTTTTGAAAGAGCGTCTAGGTCAGTGCCACAAACAGTGAATAAGTTATAGAACTACTCAAATACTCCTATTTGAAAAAGAATTCCCCTAACCATTCCCAAGATGAAACTGTTATGAGAGGAGGAAGGGAGGAAGGGCAATCATACTAATGCACACGGCAAATAACAGGTGTATACAATTCCTCTCCTTAACTCATCATGTTTATTTATATGTAAAGTATTCCTGCTCCCCTGAATTAGGGAAAAAAATCACTTCCTCCTTTTTTTAAATTTTGATCACCTACAGAAATGGACTCGATGCTAAGTAGTGACCTGGTGAAATTTTCCTGCTAGTTGTTTTTCAGCTACTTGTGAAATTTGACGAGAGAATATAATGTACTGTTCCAGCATTAAGTTGTGCCTAACTGATGTAATTATGTCATATTTATCCATTTAGACTATGATTTGGATTTGGGCTTTGCCACTTCTCTGAGTGGTTCATTTATCTGTTAAAATACTTGCAGTTTACCTGCAGGTCTGATTTCCATTATTCACTGATATTTCTAGATTTCATAGATCTGTTTGATACATGTAAACTGCAAGATTTTGTTGAGTCATTTGCAAGGGTGTTTCATACACATTTTCTCCAGAATCTTTCATAAACAAATGTGTGTTTAATGGCTCAATATTAATATCATCTGCCTTTTTACATAAGGACCTCAGGAAATTAGAAACAAAAAAATAGATTAGTAAAACCCAATGTTTCAGAATGAAAACTAGATTTTTTAAAGAGAAATTCTTATTTGTTTTAAGTACTCACAGTAACACTGCTGCAAAACATCGATCATAAATATTAATTCCTTATCTTTTCCCCAGAAGGTGTTTCTACTTCAGATTTTGTAGTCTTCAGTGATGCCTTTAGAATTATTGAGAATGCAGGTACCTACTCTGCACAAGAAACTTAAAATAAAGTTGCTAACATTAACTTCCTCAAAAATAAGAACTTTGCAAGAGGAGAATATATCGATGAAACTATTTTTTATGCAATAGCGATAATTCTAAATTCTAAATATTCCAAATATGTGAGGAACTGAGTAACTAATTGTTCACTGTTGTGAATTAATTTCATAGCATCTAGCCTTCAAACTCTGTTCAGAACCTTTTTCCTGAATGTTTCCTCCTTGCCTGGTTCCTATTCCCCATAGTTTTACAAAGTGTTGGAAAATAATTGACAGTAAAACACTTGATATATGTATTTGTTTTCAACATAGGCTAATAACTGATTTTAGACAGAAGAAAACCTCTCTTGTCCACTGCATAAAAAATTTTGGTCTGTTCACTGTATATGAAAATGGAAAACCTCCACATTGGGAATCCTAAAAAGACCTCAAAACTTGCCCATAAACAACAAACAATCAAAAAACACCCCCATAACCTCTTGACAAAATCTTTTCAGGAACAATTATTTCAGCTGAAATCAGAAGTAAAAGCTACACTGAAGTGCTATTTGCACTTTTTTGTCAATCCATTAGACAAGAGGATGGTATTTGAACATCTGATTCTGGANAGATCCCTGTCCCCAACTCAACACTGGTTTCATTTGATCATTTTGCTCCAATGACTGTAAGGTTTTTCAGTCCAGATGTGTGGACAACAAATATATACCAAATGTGTTCTACACAAGTGTAGCAACGAGTGAGTTTTCTCATCCATCTTATTACAGAAGTACATTAAAAAACACTTAAAAAATCAAACTAAAAAATAAAACCTTAAACTCTAAAATGCTAGGATCTTTTCCTTTCACAGTGAATGATTTGTAATCTGTCTACATCACTTGTACTTCCTCATGTTTTTGGTGTATACAATGAAGCATTTGTTTCGCAAGTGGCTATGTAGCAAAAGGCAGACAGAATGCACAAAGCTACTCTTCCTGTGTCTGCTGGTTGGCTTCAGATACATTGCCTTTGTTTACAGTGTTTTGCAGTGTAGTATGTTTTTGTAATTAATGATAGTATCAGCCAAAAACAGCAAAATGAGTTCCTGCATTCTGTCAACGTATGCCAAAAATGGTCTGTAAGAGCTCTCCCCCATATTTAAGTATGGGACACTTTGGGGTGAGCTAAATATTTTGATAGATGATGCAGTATATTCATGACAGTGACAAATTTGTATCTGTTCTGAGAAGCTGAGAAAGTGCTGTGCACTAAACTAAGGTCAAAAAAATTGTATTTCACACATCTCATCTAATTGATGTTCAAGTCTGCATGAAGCAATGAAGACACTGCTAGATCTTGTATCCCAAGGCTTTTAAATTAATAGAATCATATCTGGGTTTTAGAAATATAGACAATTTTTAGAGGAGACAATAATTCAGTTTTCAGATTTGGCACTTTATTTAAAAAGAAAGTATGCAAAAGTGCACTTCAATATTTTTCTTTTTTTTATGGAGTATAATCATAATCTTAAAATACAACTTTTGTTCTGGGTAACTGGACACATCAATGTGCAATAACTGTAATTTTACATGTCTAAGTAGAATGTTGGGAAACTCACAAATGTCTAGAAGGAAGTCAAGCCATCCATATTCTTAAAAAAATTATTTGTTTAAATGTTTAATAATATGCTCAGGAAGAGTTGAGCATATTGTCAAACTAAATAAACAAAATTGTGGAAGACTGGGATCTAATTCTTGCAATATCGTATGAATCATAAAAATCTGACATGATGAAGTAACTATCTGATTCTCCCTTGAAACTTAGTTGATCAAATATTTTCTTCTCCATCCTTTATTAACCAAAAATCCAGCTTTTACAGACACTAATTGATGCCATTGCTTGGACGTATCAGACACAAACACAAAGACCCATTGCACTTTAATTAAACTGAAACCTTAGAATTAGTAGTCAAGAATGTGATGTAGAGTTAATGATATTAAAAAGTTTCACAAATAACTCTGACTATAAATTATGACAATTAGTTCCTATGATAACCACTTCTGTGACTATAGTTTTCTGTGATAATAAACACAAATACTTCATGAATTATGTATCACATAAACTGTCTGGGTCTGCTCCTATGGAAGAAATTACAGCACTTAAACCTTGGTGATATATAAGTGAGGAAGGAACCTCTACTTGACTGAATGTAGTCTACTATCTTCTCATGTAAGCATTCCCAAACTTTAAAAAAGAAAAAAGATTTCCTTAAGCTATGCTTAGTCTTTATGTTGGAGAGATGCAACATAAAGTTTTATTATCTGTAATAGTTTGGATAATGCTAATATTGGGAACCAGAGCAGATGCTGATGGTGATACAACTCAATATATTGATTTACTAGTTGCTCTGTAACCCTATTCTAGATGTCATTTATCTCAGGATGGAAATTACACTGATCCACTGTGGAAGTCATATATTAATCTGTTTCAAGGACAAGCTGTCAAAGTTATGCAAGATGCTACTGCTTTCAGATTTCTAAGCATCTCTATACATGTGCAAAATTTAGTTCTTAGAGCAATATGAAAGATGACAAAACATGAACAGATTAAGATAAAAGTTCACCCAAAATACTTAATTTTTCCCAAGTTCTCCATAAATACCCTCTAGACAGACAGCATATCTTAACAAAGGGCAAATCTTGCATCACCAACCTAGGGGCCTTCTGTGGTAATGACTTAATTAGTGGACAAGGTAAGAGCTAAAAATATCATCTATCTGGACTTCTGAAATGCCTTTGACATTGTCCCCTACAACATCCTTCACTCCTAATTGGAGAGAGATGGATTTATTGGAAGGACTGGTGCAATGTCCAGATTGAGATCAGTGACAAGTGATGTCCATCAGAGGTCTGTACTGGGACCAATAATAACTTCATCAATAACATATCTGGTGATATCAAGTTCACCCTCAGCAAGCTTGCAGACAATATTGACTGTTGCAGATGATGAACCCAAAGGAAACGATACCATCCAGAGGACCCATGTAAACCTCATGAGGTTCAACAAGGCCAAGTACGAGGCCTTGCACTAGGGCTGGGGCATCACCTAGTATCAAGACAGGCTAGAGGATGAAGGGACTCATCGGTTCAAAGAAAAATCTCAAAGTTGTGCCAGTGAACATTTAGGCTGAACAGTAGGAAACATTTCTTCGAAGAAAGCATTGTCAAGCATTGGAATAGGCTGTTCAGGGCAGTGGTTGAGTCAACAACCCCAGAGATATTTTAAAAAGTGTAGATGTGGCACCTAAGGACACAAATTAATAGTGGATTTGGCAGTACTAGATTTATGGTTAGATTCAATTACCTTATAGATTTTTTCCAACTAAAATTATTCTACAATTCTACTGCCAGCAACCAGTCGCCTTTTCCTTAATATCCATATTAACTTTCAAATTTAGAAAAATATATTTTATTGTTAGTGTGGATGGTATTTAGAAACAATTTATTCCCATTATCGAATTATTTTACTTTCATGTACTTGCTAATACTTGCCCTCTGACATACTTAGTCACCATCCCAAGATGTGTTCAGGGAAAGGTTGGATGGTGAACTTAGTGACATGGTTTAGATAATGGGATGGTGTTGAGTAGGTTGCTAAGTTAGGTAATAGGTTGGACTTGATGATCTCTACGATCTTTTGCAACCTCGTTAATTCTGTGTACTACCTTTACTACTCTAGCAACTAATTAACACACAATATATCCTCATGACTTACTTAGGATTAAGGAATTGTAAGATATCAATATTTTTTCTCCAAAACTTTCTATCAAAGGGCTGCTGGGAAATGATATTGTACATTTGTTAGTGAAATGTTATTTGTTAAATTTGTCCTTAGGGCCAGATCTGCTTAGAGTAGAAAAATAAAACAAAATCAAAAGCCTAGCTCCAGCTCTTTCTGTTAAACTGTTTTTATACATCTCTCAATGGCCTATTTTTCTCACTCTCAGTGCTGTCCTTGTACTTAACTGACACCTTGGTGCTGTTTTAAGATTGTTAAAGTGTAAAATAAAGTGCATACAGCAGATAATGAAAATGTTCTCTGTGGATTTCAAGACACTCTTCTTCATCTAAGTGAAGCAGCTGGTGAAAATAAAGTAGAGAGAAAGACAAAACAGAGGGGAATCTTTCTAATGTTTCAACCATTAGAAATTGTACCTCACTGAAGTTTTCTGATCTCAGCTATGGTAACTCATTAAAATGTAAGGCTCTGGTCTTGATTCTTGACTACCTAATACATTAGCAGAAAATATTCCAGGTATTTCTGAGACAGATTCTCTGCCTTTTTGTTTTACAGAGCCAACATAATATATTCTGCAAAATGCGTGTTTTTAACCAATGTAGTTGCTTGAGATCACTGGCTTTTGACAAATCTTTTCACATTTGTGGCAACATATAGAGACACACATATTGGTTCTACTCCAGAGAGTGCAGCTACAGAAACATTTTTGTCAAGTTCAGGCAACAAATAAAAATTAGGCTTAACAAAAAGATGCCATTTGGACTATAATTCTAGACATACGGCATAATTAGATGAACATATGTCATATAAACATCCTGGCTATGATTTACTTTTCCTGTTAGTAGTCTAGCTCATTGTAAAGTTTCTCCCTTGTAGTACTGTAATGGTTTGGCTTAAAAAAAATGCAGGGGAAGACAAAAAAAAAATAACTTTTTCTCCTATGCCCACATCTGGCTTTAAGGAGTAGCCAGGTTGCCAAGGTTACCCCTGCCGGGTTTTTTCCCATCAGCCCCGGAGACCCACAAGGAATGCTGGGAAGGGGCTGGGATTTTAATCTGCGGGACAGAGCACTGGCTCTCTCTCTTTCCCCGGGAACTCTGGGCTGAAGGCAGGGCATCTCTACTCAGTACGGCTTTGAGGACTTTCCCCCTCCCCCACCGGACTTTTGCTGCCTGGCTGTCCCTTCCTCCACGGAGTTCCCTGAGGTTGCTACTGCTTTTCATCTTCCCAGCCTGAGAGGACCCCTTTTGGGAGGACTTCTTCACAGACACACTGCCTCTGGAAGGACTGCCGCCTTCGTTTCCACAGATACATTTTATTTTATTTTTTGGGGGGGTTGCGGGTGCCAGCCTCTGGGTTGTTAGTTTGTTGGGTTTTTTTTTCCCTTTTCCCCACGGTGAGGGTGGGGGGTGGGGCCGCTTTGCCCAGGGGGTACAGTGGAACCTCTAGTCTTTTCCCCTCTTCCTCCTCGAGTTACACGTGGCAAGTGCAGAGGGGTGGGGGCCGTCTTGTCCAGGGTAGGGTGTAGCCTATATTCACTTCCCCCTTGCCTTCTCAGGTTACCCTGTGTGTGTGTGTGTCTCCGAGGAGTCCTGGCTGGCCATAATTGGGCAATTACACGCATCTGTTCCCCCATATATCTACCTTTTAATAAATTGCTGCCTTTCCTATCCGTCTCTTGTCCATTGATAAACCTAATATTGTCCTAAACCAGGACAAGTACCAAAACCTCATAATACTTAGCCCTAACTTACTGCAGGGAAAGCAAGCTAGACACAGAAGAACTATCCAAGGAGGAAAAAAAAGGAGCTTCAAGAAGGTTTTTGCTGATGGGAAAACTGGTGTCATGTGAAGAGGAACAGAAAAAAAGGAGGATTTCTCTCCAGTCGGTATTAATATATTTTTTTTTGGCTATCAGTGTCAACCCCCCTGGAATATTCAAAACAATCTTTCAGCATCTCCTTAATCAAGACACTTCACTTACATATTGGATGAATTTGGATGGGGTGTTTCCAGGGACTTCACTTAAATAGCAAGAGAAAGAGTGAGGCCTCACATCAAGCCACCCTGTTGTCGAGAAGAACTATAAGAACTGCAATGTCATGGACTAACTCTGATCAGTTCATGGAATAACAAGTTTATTAATACCAAATTGTGACAATTTAAGAGGGTGCAACACCTCTTTGATAACATTTTAACTACAAAAATATACTGAGGCTGTGTACAGGCAGCCTTCCAGCAGACTACACCCACACGTGTAAAGCAACTTAGTAGCAAAAATTTCTATACTAGAGCAAAAAGTGTTTTACTAGCTGGAAGTATCCACACTAGAGTAAAATACCCACACCAGAAGACTTAACAGCAAAAGAAACTTGAATATACAATAAACTTAACAGTAAAATAAACTAAACAGCAAAACACACTTAACAGTAAAGCAAAACAGCAATACACTCACACTAGAGCAAAGCAAAGTATTAAGTATAAAAAAGAAAGAAAGCAAAATTACTTAATTATCACTCATCCCAGGTATCCCAGGCAGAGTGGAGAGACAGAGAGGCACTTGCCAGTTACCTCTGCGAATATGGATGGAACTTCTCTCCAGTTTTTCTCTAAGTTTCAATCTCTTTTTATACCTTTTTTCCTCTTAGGCAAGTTTGAGTAACAGTCAGGAAAATAAACTAATTCTTGGGGTGTTAGAATATTGTTTTGGGATAGACAAAGGACAAGACAGAGGTCCAAGGATCTATGCCTCCAGGAGCCTTAGAAAAAAGGCTGGTATTATCTCCATTTTGCCCCATTCTTCAGTTAATCCTGCTTCACAGGTTTATCAGTTTTCTGGGAATGTCTCCCCAGGTGCTTCCAGGGTCTTCTAGGAAAACATGAAAAGCTGACCTCTCCTTTTGTGACCTTATCTATCACCCCACAACCAGAGTTATGAAAACCTCAGTGTGGAGAAAATTCTTTCCCATGAAGACTGCTATTTTCTTCTTGTCTGTTTTGTGAAGTGTTGTAGGATGAAAGAATATTCTCCTTTTTAAAACGTGTTTTTCCCTTTCCCCTGTTCTGTGTGGGAGCAGGGAGGTATCTTTCAAGGGTTTTTTTTTTGGGGGGGGGGGAAGGGAGAGGGAGGAGGGGTTGAGTTTCAGGGAGGTTTGGAGGGAGAGGGAGGGTGTTTGTGCTTTCAAACCTTTCTTTCATCTTTTGTATGAAAAAGCAAAGTAGGCAGGCTCTGGCACCTTGAGAACATGGACCCAGGCCAGGGGAAAATGTGAGCCGGTCTCCTGGTGGAGCACGCCTTGGCCCATGCAGAGCAGATCTGTCCCGTCCCATTGCATGCTGGGTGGTGACACCTTCTGCAGCCCCCACCTGTCCCTCTGTTGATGTGGGTGGCCCCCCCGCTGGCCCTGCTGCAGCAGCAGTGGTGCCGCGGGTGCATGCGGGGTGGTGGCGGTTGCTGTCTGCCCTGGGTGGGGCTGGGTGGTGCTACCATAGCATGGGCTGGCTCTGACAGAGCAGCTGCCCCCAGTAGCTGTGGTATCTCTCCCCTTGGGCCCCTGGGGTTTTCTTTTTATTGTTTCTATTTTCCAGGAGCCCCAGACTGGCACCATCCATGGGACAGCCTCCCTTCCCTTGCTCCACCAGCCCAGCAGCCAGCCTGGAGCAGGATAGTTTGTCCTCTTTGTGTCTGTATTGTCAGGTTTTGTTGTTTGTTAAAATAAATCTTTGGGTTGTTGTTACTCTATTTCCATCTCTCATCATTTTATAATGCCCCCTAGTGTCCAAACCAGGACAGGAAGTTAACTCCACTGTTACAAGAAGAGATAAAAGTTCTCACAGACGTGTTGAGACCCTTGCTGGGAGAGGAAAATCATAAAAGCACATGTACATGTGAAAATTTTTGTTATAAAAGCACCAGAACAGACCTGTGGCTGTGCTTTTTTGTCATGGTTTTACCACTAGGAGGTGTGGTGCTGACAAGAGAGATCCAAGAGAAGCAACACACAGCAAAAAAAACCCCCAAACAAATAACAAGGTTTATTTTACACACACAGAAACCAGACAATAAAACGCAGAAACAGACAAGTCAAGCTCTTCCAGGGCCAGTGGCTGATGCGGGGAAGCGTTAGGGTAGCTGGGTCTTTACCAGAGTCTCCTAAAAGACACTGTAAAAATTAAAGGGTCCCTGCCCCTACCCTCCCCTTCCCGGACAAGGAAATGCCACTGCTGATGGAAAGATGTGGTCCTCAGTCCGTGCTGCTGTCGCTGGAGTCACCAATTGGCCCGTGAGGCTGCAAAACTCGGCACTGAGGCNCCGTGACCCGGGAATGGGGCGGGAGCAGCCCCCACCTGCCGCAACCTGGGGACGGGGCAGGGGCAGCCCCCGCCCGCCGGGTTAGCAAGGGGCACAGGGACAGAACAGCCCCCACCCCTGCTGGCTCCTGTGCTGCTGCCAGCACCGTGCCTGAGCACAGCTGTGCAGGGGAACCAGCCCGGGAACGGGGAAGGCAGCAGCCACGTGTAGGAGACATGGCCGCGGCAGGGACTGACTCTGTCCCCAACCGCATGGGAGCCAGTGGGCCCACGCCATGGTGGAGTGGCTCTGCCCCCACTTGCTGCCGTCGCCACAGCAACCCGCCCCAAACACACAAGAGAGAGTTTAATACAGCCCCGATCCCCCCTCCCCCTCCCAAAAACCTTAAAAAAATCCTCCAAAAAAGCCCTAGAATGAGCCCTTTCCCCGTCCCTAAAAATGGAGGGGAAAGACAGTAGGGGGAAGGGAAAAAAAACGGTTTTATCTCCCAGGACCTTTGTTTTCAACCTACAACATTTTTTCACTCACTATATGATTTAGCAGCGTATTTAGGATTTCTTACTTGGGAATAAACTTTTCCTTAGTAATTTATCTGTGGCTGGGTCATTTGGGTTTACCTGGGTTTACACTTACGTAAAAAAATTTCCTTGTGGAACATCACAAAGAAGCAAGCTGTAGGTTGGTTTAGTCAGTAGAAACATTCACAATACCCAAAATAATCCCAAGTCTTTGAATTTGTTACTGCTAAGGTCACAAGGAAAAAGGAAATACAATAATAACATTTCTCAGCTTCATCTCACAGTTAGTCTAGAGTATTAATATGTCTAAAGCAACCACAGATCATGAGAATGGTAAATAAGGTAAATGTAATACAGTCTTAGGATGCTTCTTCAGTATATAGTGTAGTAAGAAACCTGACGGTATGGCATATCATAATTTCAATTTCATGCTTTTAAACAATTGGCCAATAGAAATTTCAGGTAGGTTCCAGACAACATGAATATAGAGAAATGAAAGTTGTGTTACTATTTCAATTTGCTCCAGTAAAATGCAGCTTATATAAAACAGTTTGAATAAGTTTGCAATTTTCTAAAAAACTCTGAAAGACTATGGTCATTATAACTTCTTATAACACTTCATACAGAAACCTGTAGTGTGTATGTAGTCTATGTACAGTGAACTTAGTTAGCTACAGTCCACTTTAGACCCATCTGAGACTCAGTAGATGTTAATAGCTTTTTTTCTTTTTTCATACTTTCCTGCATCTTATGTTTAAAAATGATAGATGAATTTTTCCACATTAACACTTACAAAGCTTCTAATGAAAGATTTTGTGCAAGTAGATATGCAACAGAAAAAAATTAATGTTTACAGTTAAGTGATTCATGTAAGCATCAAAATCATTAGCCAAGGTTAGGTTCATTAGTATTTTCTTAACAACAGAGTCCAGAATCCATGGTTTTTCAATTGCCACTTAAACTGGAGTTTTTAAAGTTTTAAAATTCTATTAATAATTCAGTAGTATGAGAATACTTTACAAACTCCCACTCACCATTACAGAAGTCCTTTTCTTTTCCCTTCAAAAAGCCTGCCCACACAAAGCATTTGTCAAAGTAAGGAAGGAGCATCTAAATGTAACCACTAAATAGAATTCTTTACTCCTGCAAAAATATTATTGTTATGAATTCATGGACTTCTCTATAATTCATTCAAGTTAAAAGTAATGGAATTGGATGTCATTTCTATGTGAGAAAACTAGCACGTGTACAACATCCTAATTATAAAACTTTAGGAGTTGTAAGACTTGTTTTTAATCTCTGCAATGAATTCAGGGAAAGTATCTTCCAGTAAAAAAGATAATAGAGTTACTAGCTCTAGTACTTGGAGCTTGCTTTATGAGGTTTCAGATAATGCTACAGAAATTTTCAAATAGAATAGAATAGAATAGAGTGGAATACAATAGTTTATTTGAAAGGGACCTACAACAATAAACTAGTCCTGACTGAACAATAAGGCATATTATTGATGGTACTGTACAAACGCCTCCTATATACTGAATCAATAACTATCTAGGAAGCCTGTTGCAGTGCTTGACCACTGTGGCAGGATGACCTTGGATGGCCCACCAAGCTGCTTTATGACTTGCTTTTTCAGCTAATAAAAAAATGAAAAACATCTCATGTTGAGAGAAGTCAGTTTATTAACGTTTATTAAAGCAAAAGCGAAATAAGAAAATAGATTTATTCTCTTTTTCCTATCAGAAAGAGGGTTCCCAGGAAGTGGGGCCTGAACATACATAGCCATTGCTCCAGAAGGCAAACACTGTAAATAGTGAATGCCTTCTTGTATGCTTGGACTCAATATGGAATAGTAGGAGTGGACAATGATCTGTAGAGTCCACCAGCCTCAGCAGCTTATCAGTAGATCACAAATGTGAGCTTCTTATAGGCAGAAAAGTTGTCAAGAGAAATTGTCTGTATGACAATAGGTTCTTTAGTGCCTTTCAGGAAGGAATCTGTGATTACTAATACTTCATGTGTTTTTATGTTGGCATAGGTTCTAATGCAGCTTGAAAGATGGACCAACTTTGCCTGACTGGCTTCTCACAGATCCTACCTGTTACTCATATGCTTAACTATCACTATGCACATTCCATTTCAGTGACTTTTTTCACTAATGGATCAGTATTGTGAAATCTTTCTAGAGGTTCTTATAGACAGCTTTAGATCTGAAAATGGAATCTTTCACTCATGTGTCTTCTAATTTAATGTCTTTTTATAAGACAATGAGTTAGTTTCAGATCAAAATTTCTGATCTATAATTATTAAAAAAACATCATTCTTGTGTGTGTGTGTGTGTTTGTGTTTGTTTGCTTTGCTTTTTTTATTTTTTTTTTCAGTATACTGTTCTTCTAATTTTGAAGCTAATTTAAAAGGTATTTTGTATATCGTAATTTGTAGTTCAATGAGTTCATGTTCCTCATGAATTTTTTCAGTGAATATATTTAAGTGGAGGCACACTATTCTTATTTGAATTAGCAGTTTTGAATACTGTCTATTGACATATCTATCTGAGGCAATTCCTTAGGTTTCTTCATTTTTTTTTTTTTTGCTCTAGAAACTCCTTAAATTTCCTTGTAATAAATACTGAAATTATCTTCCTTGAATATGGCTTTTTTTTTACTTATGCTACCATTTTATCTTAACTATATATTGCATTAGTGCTTGCCTGTAGAAGGCTGAAACATTGTTGAAACATTTTATTATTAGTTTTAATGCCTTGAGCATTTGCTTCTCAAAATCTCTAAAAGGTTCTTTTCTATTCTACTCATTTTGATTTGGTTTCTACTTTTGAAGGGTACTTTCTATCCACTAATGGCCTGTTTTAGACTGCTCTCTAATCATGCTGAGGAATTATTTCCTTCTTTCTGTCATCTTTTCATAGTCCATTTTGAATGGCAATCTACATTTAGCCTGTTTCTAATACTATATCTTTCTGCAAGGATGTAATCAATAAGCATTTTATTCTTTCAGGTGAGTAATTTAATTTCTTTCTAATGCACCTCTTCATCTTCAAATCACAAAAATAGAATTTTTGGCTTTTCAAGGTACTTATTTTTTCTTTTTCTTTCCTAATGTGAAGTTGCTTTTTTATTGTAACATCTTGAACCAGCACTTATCATTTAAATTAGGTATTTTTCCTATGTAAGCTTTCTAAGTAATTACTCCAAGAAACAATGATTGAGCTTTAAAATACTTAATGTCCTGATGTGTAATTTTTTTGTCCTGTATAGTGCCAGTCTATAGTTATTACTTTGCTTTTAGTGATAGCAGATTTTCTGATCTCCTGTAGTGCTTCATGATCCTTGTCCTAATCATTCACCCATGCCAAGGAACCCATGCCAGATCCCTCCATATGCTGAAACTAGGTCAGACATTTGCAGAGTGGAACACTGGATTTACTGTGCTGTTCCAGAATGCTGTATTCAGATACAGAGTTACTTGAAAAGAACCATCAAATGGCACAGATCACACAATCTGCTATTCCTTATATTACCTATTTCATCCCTTTCTTTTCCCTGTTTCTTTATCTCTTACGACTCTTATCCCCACAAAATAAATTCTTTTAATTAATTTTTATTTTTCCTATTAGTCCCAGCTTCGCTACATATGTACCCAAACTTTCTGATAATGATAAATTAGTGACCTTGGCAATGCACAGCAATACTGGCATGGTTACCCTGATGCTTTTGGCCTTGAGCAATAATGTTGAGATAGCTCAGTTGGTTAGAGTCTGGTGCTAATAAGGTCAATGTTGTGTGGCCCCGCCAATCTTTGGAGGGGCCATTCACTGAAGAATTGAACTTGAAGATCCTTGTGCATCCCTTCCAACTCGGAATATTCTGTGAATTGCACTTCCTGAGGGGCTTTAGCAACTGCTCTAAGGATTTCAGAGGCTTAGCCCTTTCCAATATAACTCCTAGTGCACACTTGTGAGATCAAGATGTCTTTCGAAGAGTTGTCTGTACCTGTTGTCATCTATTCAGTTGTCTGTTTTATCTTCTGTGGTCTTTGCATGTCATATACAGTAGTTTCTCACATGCAATTCAATTAGCTTAACCTCAGTCAGGGGCCAAATAAGTAGCATAGATATCTGTCTCCAGCCTTAATACTCCTGAAAAGCATGCTTCCCAAAGCTTAAAGAAAGGTTTTGCATTGCTCTCAAAGAAAAGTTAGATCTGTCACTACCTTGCATTGGAATTTATTAATTACTAACAAGATTTTTAGGGATTAGATAGTCTGTTTATTTGTAATTCCAGTCCCATTATTTCCTCTGAAAGACTACAGAAAATATAGACAGCCACAACAAAGTCAATGTCCTGTATGATTTTATCAGCTTATATCTAGTAGCACTTATGGAAAAAAGGAAAGTAACAGAGAAAGAAATGAGGAAATCCTTGGCTGACACATAGATACAATAATACACCCAAAAATATGAAGCTGGCGGAGAGACCAAAAAAAATATAATGAGATTAAAAAAACCCAAACCAATTCAGTTCTTCTTATAGCTTTAGAAAATTTGTAAATTGAGAAAAAAGTCCAAAATACTGGATACAAGACTTCAAAAAGTGGATCAGATGAATGCTGAGAAGCAGTATGGGATATCACTGAAGACTGAAAATAAAGTAAATCATATATGCAGAAAATGTAAGAACTTTCCTCTGCAAGCACATTAATCAAGTGCAAAAATGAACAAGATAACTGGAACTAACTTGATGGTGTTCTCTATTTCAGAGAAACAAAAAATAGGGATATTGATGTTTTACTGATACCTCCTAGAACATTTCATGGTTATTTAATTTTGATATAGTTTTGATTTCATTTGATTTCTAGTAGAAGGTGTTTATACCCTCCCATACCAAAAGCCCCCAAAGCCTGTTGTGAAATGCAACCCCCCCACAAACATGCAGGGATCATATGCTTTCCATGGTCTCAGAATTAAATTTTGGAAATGATCAAGTAGACACAAGGAAAAGGTAAGGGAATGCAAAAGGCAGTTTGTGCAAGATCAAAGTTGTCACCAAACAGTTTTAATAGTTTTTAGTTGCAGCATTCTGTCTCAAGGACTGATGAGGAAAAAATGAGCAGGGGAACACAGTCAATCAGATTGGAGAGAAGAAGACCTCGAGGAACTTATATAAGAAGCTTATATAAGACAGTCCTAAGGAACTTATGTAAAAGGAGGAGCAGCCAATAGTGTAAGACTGACCGTTACTAACTGTCACCATAGAACATTATAAAAAGTACAGTTTTCCATTAATAAAAGTTTTTCACTGCTGGCAGTGGGGAACGTGACGGTCGTCTGTCATCAATTGGTGACTCACAGATGTGAGTAAGAACCCTGGGACTGAAGAAGGAGTCAGGAAGGGGTCGGGTCACAGAGCTCAGCTTAGGTAAAAAGCATAGAGTAACGGAAAGTTACTAAAGAATTCCGGAAAAGTTTGTTCACCTCTAGAAGAGGTAAGCGATTCAGCCAAGAATGTCAGAACAATGGGACAATTTGTCATCAAAGAGGAGGATCCAATTCGAGATATCCTCATATACATGCTTAAATCAGCAGGCCTAAATCATGATATACGGAAAATTCACACACTGCTGCTATGGTTATGCCAGAATGAGACAGCGTGAACTACTATTAATTCCTTATAGTTGAACATGTGGAACGCATGTGGCTATACCTTATTTGATGCAGCAACACGGGGAGATCAGACAGCCCAAGGGCTATTAACTACATGGTGAACGGTCAGAGATGCATTAGAAAAGCTTAAATTAGAGCAGGAGAAAGCCGTGACCAGTCCCAGCACACCAAGTTCGGTTAGAGAGCCGGCTGTAGTGACTGAGGGGCTGGGAGCAGCCCACATGCCGCTGCATTTAGAGACTTCAGGCAGTTTCACCTCAGCCTTGGAGCTGTCGCCGACAATGAAATAGATTCCCCTTTAAGATCAGGATATTATTATTCCACCCCCGTAAAGCCGTTGGCACCCCCTTTCAACCCACAAGTTTACAGTATGGCTAGTCCACAAGCCACAGAACAGCAGTTAAAAAATCCTTTGCTCTCCGACTCAGCCAAGACGCCGTAAACTACATCAATCCTTCTGCCACCTCTACTGGCCAGAAGTAAGGAGATTATGTATAATCCTCAGCCTCCCGTCCTGTCTCAGACACCGCAGCCTCCCATCCCAGCCCGTAACCCATTAACTATGGCTGCATTGGGCACGATCTTAAGCTCACACACATACTGACACAGGCCTTAGTTA
>VYZS01018579.1:15224-32152 GCA_013400695.1 Neodrepanis coruscans | reverse complement strand
TTTTTTTTTAAATATAAAGACACTGTGCCACAGATCAAAGTTGACATTGCTAGAAGGAAAAGAGGTATGTACATGTGTATTTCAGGCATGGTGCATAAGCAAATACTGAGTTATCTTGCTCTGCCATAACAGGTGACAACTTTAACTCAAGAAGTCTCACAATTACGTAAGGATATGAAGAATGTGATGCACCTTCTGGAGAACCTGCTCACATCCCAGAAGCCTCCAGGATTATGTGCTGTGCACAGCATATCTCGAAGTCCCACACTGGATAGTCTGCAGTCTCGAATGGCTTGGACTACACATCAACCTTGCTCGCACTTGCAAGCTGGGAACTGCACTTGCACTAAAGCACAACTCTGCCGTGGAAATGCATTATGTGACATTTGGAATACAGATCTGTCCTCTGTAGGCAGCAGTCCCCAAAGGACTGAACCAAATCTACAAAATTCTATGGATGGTGAATTTTATTACACAACAGGCCTTCAAAATTCCCCCTCCCAGTATCAGGTAATTCAGAAAGACAGTCTGCAACTTTTAAGATGCACCTCTCCCCATTCAGACACTACCTTGACTCCTCTTCAGTCTATTTCAGCAACTCTTTCTCCCTCAGTATGCTCTTCGTCAGAGACGTCGTTACACCTCGTGCTGCCCAGCAGATCTGAGGAAGGTAGCTTTAGCCAAGGAGCAATCAGTTCACTAAGCCTTGAGAACTTGCCAGGATCATGGGACATAGAAGGAACAACTGGAGTAACTTCTGCACAGACCCCAGATTTCCCAATAGACATTGTGACAAGCACAAGAGATGTTAAAGATAAAGATTACCAAGCCATAGATGTATGAGAAACAGTGAAGTAGTAATCAAAGCATGTTCCACAGCTGCCAGTTTTAAATTTAGAGAGTACTGCATGACTGCTTCATTTGATCTCTTTTTTGGCAATCACAGAAATTACATACATGAAAATTCAGATTTATAGAAAGTAAAAAAGGTAACCGTTCATACTATAGGAAAAACAATAAATTTCTAGATTCTAGAAGCATGTTGAAAAACATTTTGAATACAGATATAACTTACTTGTCTGTTTGACAGACTTTTGTGATAGTCCAAAGACCCTGAGGGTCAGAGCAGCTGGAAGTCTAGGACAAAGAACTGTTGTGGGTGGCTTTTGTTCATCAAAGGAAAGGTTTTCCCTGAGTGTCTGATTGTTGTTCCCAAACAATATCTATGGCATTGTTTGCTTCAGGTGATTGTGGGTCCTGCTGGTCTTTTTGTCACTTCTGTGAAGGCAAAGGGACAATATTCGCCGCATGTCATCTAGACAATCAACCAAATAGAGCTGCTAGAGAGTGGTTAGTTGCTGCACGTTATTTGTCATGTAAATGAAACCTCTTAATTTATCTAAAAATACTATTTTTATATACTTGGTATGAAATGTACTTAAAAAATTATTTAAAATATTTATAAAAAGAATAAGAGTTTGGTTTCATTTTGGTAAAAGCTTGCAGTTTTATCAAGAAATGCACTACCATCATGTATTAGATTAAATACTATTTATTGTTAAGATATTATGTAGTTTACAAATGGATTTGCTTTTATGTGCATGCAATTTGCAATGAATGTATTAATTCTGGTGGAATACAAATAAATTAAGGTATTATTTTATTTTAAAAAATAAGCCAACTGGAATATTGTATCCTCTAATAAGCTATCACTACTTAAAAAGCAAATTGTTACACTGATAAGATTAAGTACTCTTGGTTTGTATTTTAGTATTGTGCTGTCATTTAGAAGACCAAATTAACAATTTACAACGCACCCCTGTTTGGGATTTTATTTCTGGATAAGAAAATCAAGAGGGATGAAAACCATTGAGAAAATTGAGCAATATTAAAGAAGAAAATGACAATGGTTTAGACAGATTCAAAGAAATAAAATTAAAATAGTTATTTGATGACCTTTTACTTACGCAAACCATAAAAACCAGCTTTGACCTATAGTCAGAGGGGAAAAAAAAAAGATACTATAGGTTTGGCAAATTATTTAATCCACAACCTCACTTTATGCCCAAGGGATTTTTTTCCCAGTTTTTAATGTACTAGAAATGTATTGCTACAGTGCAACCAGGGCTACTGCTTTGCATTGAAATTTTTATTTAAATATTTAAAGATGCACAGTGTGCATCATATTTCCATGTTCTTTAGCAAGCTTTCTAAACAGACCATGCTTTTAACCCAAAATAAATGTCCTAAAATGGATAAGCAAATTAAATTACATTCAATAATTAACGTAAAGTGTGGTTATCAAAATTTTTACAATGCACAGAATTTTGTTTAACTTCCTTAGGAGGATTTTTAAATATTTTATGAGAATTCAAAGACTAAGTTCATTGTTAACATTTGGATATGTGCTGGATCACGAACTGCAGCTGATACTCTGTCCAACTAACATCCCTGCACATCCATTTTCCCGGTGGTACAAATTAGAGACAAAGTGTCATCTCTCATTTTGAACTGCCTGAATTTGGTCAGTGTCTACTCTTCAAAATGAGTGTTTATATATAGGGTTTCTAACTTTACCTCTATTCCTGTTTTTACTTAGTTTAGGGTTAAATAGAGACATGCTGATTAAATAAGGTGTATCCCACAAATAAAATTTAAAAAAACAAAAGAAGTAGTAGCAAATACAGGTCTATGGTATTTCTGCAAACAATCGTCGTTTGTCTTTAGCAGTCTGCCATCACCCACTCCTCCACAGTGCTGGGCAGGAGGCTGGTGGAGGCTGCCTGCTCTCCACACCCAGGGCAGGTGCACACTGTCAGAGCCCCATTTGCCAGAAGCTTGGTGGTTATGTGGCACTGCCTCACTCAGCAGCCAGCAAGCCCACCATGTAGCCGTGAGCCTCCCCTGTCCTCATCATAAAGCACAGATGCCGGTTCCTTGGGATGCACAGAAACATTCAGCACAGCTGTCTGCAAATCCCCATTCTTCACTGCCACCTGCTTCACCACACAAGATAACCTGTCCTCAAACTATTATACTAATGAAATATACAGGTAAATCTAAGTTCACCATATCCCAGCTATCGACTGGGGCTGCACAAACATACTATTGCCTAACATGCTTAGCACCAAATATCATTTAACAATTTCCATTACATATATAAATTGGCACCAATGTTGGCTTTTTCATTTTATAATATATAAAATACACATAATGCTTTGGCTCTTTTATTATTATTTCTCAGTATAAACACTGGTGTCCTGAGATTAAAACTGAATGTTTTGTTTTGGAGTTTTTGTGTTAGCTTTGTATGAAAATTTAAAAAGATCAATGGAATCACCAAAAAACACTTCACATAAATAGCCATAGCTTTACTGTTGTACGTCTAGTTCTTGAATAAAAAAAATCATGTTCAGTAATTGAGAAGAAATAGCATCAGGATATCTGTCTTTAGTTCCTTGTTTCTGCAACTGTCAAATATATCCTAAACAAACCTGGCAAACACTATGCCATTTGTACTGGCTGTAGTTCAGAGGAACATATGTAAATTTCACAGACTCTGTAAGATCACACAGGTGAGCATACTGCCTCTGAGGGAAAAGCTCAAGGAACTTCAGAAAGAACAAGAGTTCATTTGAATGGTTGTAGTTTAATCCAAGCCAGCACCAAGCCCCATGCAGCCACTCACTCACTTTCTTCATCTCAGAATAAGGGAAAGAACTGGAAAAGTGAAAGCTGGAAAACCCATGGGTTGAGATAAAGACAGTTTAATAAGGAAAACAAAATCTGTGTACGCAAGTAAAGCAAAACAAGGAATTCATTCACCACTTCCCATGGACAGGCAGGTGTTCAGTCATTTCCATGAGACCAGGGCTCAATCATGCATAACAGTGACTTGGGAAGACAAATGCCATCACTTAAAACATACCCCCCGCCTTCTTCTTCTGCCAGCTTTAATATGCTGATCATGACACCATATGGCATGGAATACCCCTTGGGTCAGTTGGGGTTGTGTCCCCACCCAACTTCTTGTGCACCAACAACTCCCTTGCTGGTGGGTGGGGTGAGAAGAAGAAAAGGCCTTGGCTCTCCGTAAGCACTGCTCAGCAACAACAAAAACATCTCTTATTATCAAACCCTGTTTCTAGCACAAATCCAAACCATACCAGCTGCTGTGAAGAAAATTAACTCTATCCCATGCAAAACCAGGACACTTGGCCAAAATCAAATAAGGAAAGAGGAAGGTCAGCAAAATAAAAATCTGAACTTGATGGGTTCTTCTCTTTTAAAATCTTTGACGCCATTATATTATGAAAGTCCAAGGAAAAGAATCCCCCAAGTAGCTTTTGTTGAAAAATATCTGCAACCAATGCAACAAATCTCAGATTTGAAGGTAAAATGCAATTTATAGGGACAAATGTAAAGAGTATAAATTTAGAATGGAAAGATAATTTCCAAACAGGGCTACCATGAGCATATCAGTTCTACACACAGAATAACCATTAAGGATATCCGGAATTAAAGCAACAACCACTGTAATAGTCACTTGTTACCCTCAAAAAGTGCTCAACATGAATATCAGTACAAGCATCCCATATCCTAACATCCAGCAGACCAGCTCAGACAATTTGCTTTATTCCTTTCTACACTAAACTTTGCGGAAAAAAAAAAAAATGTTTTGTTCAGGATTGTTCTTCTGACTCTGCATCAGCTTACTCCCAAAATTTGCCACATTTTCTTCCTTTCTTGCACTTTCCATTACTGTCACTTCAATATACTAAGTGTGATCTCTCTTTATTTTTTCCTCTCTTTTTTTCCCCTCAATCAGTTTTGCATCGCCTTCATAACTTCATCAAATTCAACTATGTCTTTTCTCATTTTCTGGTAATTTTTCTATTAAAAACCATCCTAGGTCTGCCACTAATGAACTAAATGGTCACTAAACTCACTCGTGCAATAAGCAAGCATATTTGGTCTCTGGCAACAATCATGCAGTAAGCCATCAGTCTCTAACCAAAATCACACTATTACACTCCCACAATGCTGCAGTTGTCTCCAGTGATAACTGCGGTGTCCATCTGCTAACTGCAAACGCGATTTAAAAACATTTTGCTTTATGAAGCAATTTTGCAACACACTATGTCAATAGTCTTACGTGCTAGCTTGTCAAAAATCCTGTATTTCACAAATGAAGTTTTGAGACGAAACAAATAATTCTCAACCTTTTCTGCATCTTCTTTCCTTAAGCTAAAAGCACTGGGTTTCCAAAACTCTTCTTTGTGGGACACATTTTAGATATTTTGTGACGCTGTGACTACCATAGAAAGTGCAGTGACATTCACATGTTCTAGAAAAACATTCCTAACAATTTACCTCAGCATTGAAAAACGGAGCTACAGCTGGGTATTTAGGTGGTAATGGAGTGAACAATAAGAAAAGGGCGGGTCCTTGATTTCCTGGCTCCCCCCCTGTTTCAGTAGGAGGAATTTGCACTGTCATCAATTTCAGATTCATGGTACTGAATCTTCACTCCAAAAATCAAATAGCTTATCACAAGAAATCTAACCCCATCTCCTTTAGTATCTGCAAATAGTTACATCCTATTAAAAAAGAAAATGCATAGCTGCAAGTTTCTTAGGTGATGCCAGACATAAAATCAGTTTTATCCCTTCCAAGATGAGCATAGAAATCATATCATCGTTCCCAGACCCACCACTAGCCTCTTCTGTACTTCATAAAAATCTCTTCTCAGAGTCCCTTCATTTCTCTTACCGTACACTGTCAGTGGCAGCAACAACAAGAAATAACATTTTCTGGCTTCAAAACCACAAAGAAATGCTACAGATCTGATCCTTTCATTTAGAGAAACTAGCTGATAAGTAGCACTGTTGTACCTTGGTAGCACTGTTTCCCAGTCTTTGGAAACCTCTCAAAGAAGCAAGTTAATGAAAGACTCATGTCATTCAGAACTTGGAACCACAAAAGTTGTGCAAGAAGAAAAAGCAGTACTTTCCTCTTTCAAGTTGTTCTAAAGTTTAAAGATTTGTTATGTACTCTTACTTTCATGCCTTCACAGTGTGCTTTAAGTCTAGGCAATAATCTATAGATTAACAGTTGAATTTAATCTCTCTTCACAGATCTTCTGAAAACTGCTAATTTTTTATTTGCCATTCAAACCTCTTTTATATGACCAAGAAATGGCCCAGTACAATAGAGGAAAGGTGTGGGGCGGGGGGGGGAAGCCAAACGGAACTAAAGGATAGTAAAGACCTTTATCTTCATTAACACTGAATTGTACAAAGCATGTATTGCAGTGGTAAACAGCTAGTATGTTTTTAACGATAGAATAACACACCAACAGAATAAATCTCACATGAAATAAATGCTTCTAGTAAGTGGCTTATGAAAAGCATTGAAAAAAACCCACATTTCCTCAGTTTTCCAATTTTCTTATCTTAGATGCTGTGTTATCAACCTCAGATATTCAAAATACTCTGATAGGGTCTCTAAAAGTGGAGTTTCAGACATCTATTTAAATTTATTCTTTTTTTCACTCCCTTGTGATCTATTGTATTGATTTCTCCCAAAATGTAACGACTAGAGCAGAGCAAGTGTTACTTAACACTGTTGCAAACGACAACTGTAGGAACTACTGTGCTAAGGACCCTGAGGTATCACGAGCATCACAAAGGAAATGCTCAAAAAAGGCAGAATTAGAGTTTGTCCAGAAGAATCCTAGGGCTTAGAAAACAATAGTGGAAATATTAAGTACATAAAAAAATAGCAGTTGATTTCTCAGGGAAATGTGCAAAGATAAAGGTTGTTGGTTTTTTTTAAAAATAAAATCTCACATGTAACAGTCCACACATCAAGATATAGGACAGTTATTGCAAATTTCCAGATGGCTTATCTGCACTTAAATTTCACATTTCATATGTAGTGGGTGATGTTATATGTATGTATTCACCCTGTCCTGGCCTACATAGTATCTATTCTGATTCCCTATTTTTAGTGTATTCTACCTCTGACCTCATTGTGCAATTAAATGGAACTACATCTTCCTTTGCCCACCTGATGCAACACAAGATAATTCTGTAGAGACTTAAAAACCACATAACTGGAGATTTCTTTTTGTCATGAGGTACCTTTAAGATTTTGCTTCTTTTTCAAAAAATCAAGGCTTCTTCCAAGAAAAAGGAGATTAAAAAAACCCACCCACTGTTAACCACCCTACGTACAAACAATCAAATCCCACACATTGGTTCCTTTTTGACTCTGCAGTCAGACATAGGACAAAAACAGTAGCGCTCTGAGACAAATTGGAAGCTCAAGCCTCAATAGACAGTAACTTCACAGACTAATTATGCCTTTTTAAAGGCCAACATTGTCAATCATTCACTTCCTAAGTTTCCTTACATGACTTTGTAACTTAACACATATATCTAGTGCTGGTGAATTTTTCCCACCCCTACACAGCTCTGATCCACAGAAATAAGCTCATATTCTTACTAGGAAAATGTTGACATTATTCAGTAGCCATGCAAATGGATTTTAAACAGAATTTTAAAACCTGTAGTACTTAAAAAAATGAATGGGTTTCTTGCATTATACTTGATTAAAGGAAAGGAAAATTATAACTGTCCAATATAGAATATTATTTGTCTCACTCCCATTAGTCTGAAATTGTTTTCCAAAAGAAAATAGGAAAATTCTCTTCTGCATCTTTGCTTACAATGAAATTGTGGGAAGGGCAGACACAACATAAAATGGACATGAATACCACCATCAACACACATATTCTCTGAATGCTACACTATCTTGTAATAGCATTTTAAAATTTAATGGGAATATGCTTGTTAAGCAGCTACTGCATGTCTAAAGAGATGCAATCACCTGCTAATTTTTTTCACATAGAAAATTATTGGTTTACACTACAGATTGTGCCAGAGAATCTCTGATGAATGTATACATACAGTGTACTAACAACTACTGGCAGTTGTTTACTACATCAAATAACCTTCTTTATTTCCCCACCTCTCCAAAACCAGGAAAAGGGGTTTTTTTAAAAAAAAAAAAAAAAGAAAATTGCTAGTTAGTCTTTTGCAAAACATTATATTTGCTTAATATCTCTAATACTCTCCTTTAGGAGTAAATTATCTTGATAAATGGCAGCGACAAGACAAGTACAGAGCATCCAAGGTGAGAAGCAGCCTATTCCTGATGCATATCAGGATGCAAACCTAAGTGTTCTTCCAACTCTTGGCAAGAAAATCGTTCAGCAATCCGATTTTATGTAAAGCTCATTTCTATATAGCTACTTACTAACAAAAAAAATGATTCAGAAGAATTGTAAAAACCCACATGGACATATGACAATATCCTCACTAGAGCCATAGCACAGTACACAGCCTTTTGAAGTGTTGGTAGCCCTATGCTTCAGTACGAAAATTATATTTGAAAATAAATGGCATCATATGGAGCTTAGTTTTGCAGTTATTTACATTGCAGTAGAAACCAGAATACCTAAAGGAGTTCAGGGGTCTGTCGTATTCATCACAATATATGGAGATAATACAAAGTTCAGAGAGCTTTCAACCTAACAAAAAAAGAAGTATAACAAAGAAGAGAAAAAGGAGCATGAAAAATTTATCCAGGGTCCCACAATGACTTGCAGGGAGGCAGGAGCAGAGCAGCTGGCTGCCTGGGCATGGGTCCCTCTGCCCAGCTCAGCAGCAGCCAGCAGGGCTGGACTCCCTGCCTGCCCCACTGCAGGGCAGAGGGGGAGCAGCATGAGCTGCACCAGGAAAAGATCCTTAGGAGAGCAGAAAGTCTTTCCAAGCACTCATCCTAAAGGATTTCCAGCACTATGCTTTGTACAAAAATAGAGTACCTACAAACAAGACATATGGGAGGGTTTTCTGTGGTGAGGGTTCTGTAACATAGCAGTTTCTGTAATTGTTCTTATTAAGTTTCTGAGAGCAGATGCTTGAATTATGCCAGCCAGTTTTATAATTAATTAGCCTCTTCTTTTGTCAAAGGTAGAAGAAATTGAAGTCTCCAAAGGACTTGCTTAAGGTTTGTATCTCAACTGCGATCCCATATTAGCAGAGCAGCCCTTTTCCTGCCATCAGACAAAAAAGTGCACCTGAACAATACTTGTACATTTTAGTGCCCGTAAGGATAAAGTTCACCTCAGTCAAGTATTTTCAGGGGCAAAAAGGCAGACAATGTTTTCCGGCAATACACAGTGCATCTGCTGACTCTGCACGTACAGCAAACCTCACTGCTGTTACAACCTTGCAACCACAGGCAGTCAAGCCCTTGAGTAACACTTTTATCTTGTGCTTTCACTTCTTCTACACCTTTTCCCCCAAACATTGTGCAACCAGTAGTCAGAAGACCCCAGGCCAAGGTTGGGAAACACTGTAATCAAGACAAAACAAATCGGGGGAAAATCAGCAGCAATTATGTCCTTTAATGTTATTTATAGCCAATATTCATGTTTAAAGTCTGAACAACTTCAATATTGTTAACAGAGTTAGATAACACACTGTTTAACTAATTTGACAGGTGATGCTGAAAAGGCTAATAAATTCTTGTGTGGATGAAGATGTTAAAACTGCAAGCTGCCTCTAAAAAAAGTTAAAAAGCTTTGTTCTCTTTCTAGGAATAGAGACTTTAGATATTTTGTTACACTTTGATTTGAAGAAAGGCAATTCAGGTTCAACTAACTTCAGACTGTCATATGCATATCCTTTCAGACTTTCATTTTATGTTTAATTTAAACTCTCTACATGTGGTCAGTTGGTCCAAGGTCACCTTCTGTAATACCCCAGTTAGAAATAGATGTGATACAGGACCTTCCTCTTGTTTTTCTCAGTGACCATTTGGTGATTAAATCCGCAAGCTGTCATCTCTCCAACATGTTTTTTTGCCTGTCACTGTTAGTGACATTTGTTCTTCAAACTACATTTAGAAGTGAAAGTTTCCAACAGTCAAACAGTTCCCAGGTCTCTTTTTTTCTCACAAATAACAGCACTGAACTTTCCAGCCACATCCAGGTCTAGCCTGGAGAGTTTATGACAAGTTCCAAATATTTCTAGGATCCCTTACCAGCTCTAAGCTGAGTTCTGCAGGGTGGAAGAACATTTAATTTTTTTTTTTTTCAGTCATAAATGTCAGTGGCAGAAACTAATCTTTTTTTTTTTAACTTAACTACAGCTTTATTGTATTTCTCCAGCCAGGGTATGACTACCATCCAGCCTGAGCTTTCGTGAGTGAACTCTTAATATTGATGTGAATCCATTTTCACTTGCTACTTTCCCATTACTGTTTGTTTTCAAACAGAATGTGTTGACTTACAAATAAGCTTTTTCCTCTCCACAGGGGCAGTTTTCTGATCCTAAGCTTGTTTTGTTTTATCTCATGTTTATCTTGTAAATCCTGCATGTGAGCAACATATAAATAGCTTAATTGCAAGATAAAAGCAATTCATTGTCCTATTCAGATTCATCAAAATATTAAAACTGCTGATCCACACAGAGTTTAAATATATTATTTTTAAATTGGTGTCACATGTATGCTAGTTTTAGTATTGTTATGTATGTTATGTATGTATGTTAAATCTGTTACAGACTTAATTTATGACACAGGTGCAAGGTAGCCTGGAACAATGGGCTTTGCAAGTAATTACTATGAAAAAGCCATGCATTTCGGTTTGCTATCATTCTTATTAATAAATAAAGAAGCCCTCAGAACAGTGGAAAGGAGACAAAGTAGAACATGATGATTCATTGCCAGTTAGAAAACATTTAACAAAAAAACCCTATAAAACAACAACCAAAGTCAGAGACTGCCCTGCAAGGGCAAGGAAAGAATCGACAAAACACAGGAAGAGGATTGCAAAAGCCTACTAACTGTAAGGCTCAACAGCAATTTATGGCATTATCCCAAATTTGAAGTGGATACAAGGACTCTCTCTGATATGCTGTGAACCTCAGAACTTCAGAGTTGAATTCTTCTCTTCTTAGTGTCAGTAAAAAAAATCAGACAGAAATTCTGACATTCTTGTTTTCAGCTAATGATCCACAGGAAGGCAATAACAGAAACCCAAGACCTGTTTTAAGTTGCCTAGTGGTTCAGGGTGCATCAGACTGCAACTATTCAGAGAGGTTTTAAAGATTTTTTTTCCCCACAAGACACAGTTTTCTTAATCTTCAGTCCTCGTTTTAGTTCTATGCACGAGTATTTAATTTGTACCCCAGTTTGTTAGCTTATATTTTCCTAAAAGCATTTTTTGAGTTTTCTACTTTTTTCCTATGTATTGTCTTATTCTGTTCTGTACCTTTCTCTTCCATTTTGTTGTTGTCCATAAGAAAAGAAAGTTGTTTGATTGTATATTCTCTATTTCACCAAAGATGGAACATCCTTATCCATGAACAGGCTTTATGGTTTCCATATTGAAGCTAACGTAGCCTGTGCCTCAGATGATGAGAAAAACTGATATTTTTCTCCCTTTTTCTACTTGTAATCCTTTAGGGTGCAAGGCTAAACTAGCATTGATGTGACTCAAAAGCAGTCATATGTGACTTTCAAAAACACCATAATTAGATTTCCACTCAGACTGCTGGGCTAAAAGATGTGGACTCAGAATTTTAATACAGTTACAACAATGTATTTTATGCACTCATAGATCATGAAGTTTTGTCAAACCCACAAGCTACACTGGAAATTTTTGGGTGAAACAGATTTAACTGGAAAATTAGAAATTATTGACTCTGAAATGCTTTCTAGAAGTATCTAAGTTGCCATTGACATCTAACAAAATCCAGACAGGACCTATACAATTAACCTGACAGTCTTTGGACTTTCCAAGACTGCTTTTCCAGGGCAGCCTCTGCTCTACAGAATACCAGAAGTTTTCGCCTTTGTGATATCAAACTGTGGAGGCACTGGAAATTTAGAATAATAAGGAACACTAAATCTTAATTTCTAATCTCAAAGATTTTGAGAACTCAGCTTTAAAGTTTTAGAAACTATTACACACAGAATTAACAAGGCTGGAAAAGATCACAGAGATCATCAAGTCCAACCTATTACCTAACTTATCAACCTACCCAACACCATCTCATCACCTAAATCATGTCACTAAGTATGCCATCCAATCTTTCCTTAAACACATCCAGGGACAGTGACTCCACTGCCTCCCTGGGCAGCCCATTCCAACGGGAAATCACTCACTCTGTGAAAGTTTTTTCTACTATCCAGCCTAAACCTCCCCTGATGCTGCTTAAGACTCTGTCCTCTCGTTCTGCCACTGGGGGCCTGAGAGAAGAGACCAACCCCTGCCCTTCTCTGAACACATTTCAGCAACTCAGTATCTTTCTTAAACTGAGGGGCCCAGAACTGGACACAGCACTCATAGTACTACAGTAGTATGTCCATATGCACATTAGTAAATACATCCATTTCAAATAACATTAAGAAAAGGTTTCAAAAACCACTCAAAAATTTTGCTCTTTGCTTCTGATATAGGCAAAAGACCAGCACCTCAGGTTTATCATTGTACAGAAATTCCAGCATTGGGCAACTGTATCTCAGGTATCTTGATATGTACTTTATTCACGCTGCCCCAATAACCACATGTCCTCCTTTTTTATCCTTATGTTATACAAATATTTTGGAAAATTATTTTGAGCTATGGTTTTTCCATTTGTAACTACTGAAGAATGACTGAGAAACACCTGCCACCCTTGCTTGATCTAGCGTGAAGAGAACATTATCCCTATGCAAGTGCTTTCAAGTAGCTGAGTGTTTGAAGGTCAAGAAAGAGTGTTGTCATTCCACAAGCAGACCCAGTCTGTGAACCACAGATACCACTTTCTTATTATCTTCTGGTCCGAGTGGGAGCAAGCATTTTTCATCTTTTACAGGAGTCATAAGCAGCTTGCTCTCTAAGCGGCCACTTTTTGAGGAGACCTGAGAAGTTATATTAATCCATTTTCTGGAGAGGGACATTATTTTATAGTTGCCAGTTCTGAATAGAATGCTTCACTTAGATGGCTACCAATTAATGCCTCATAATATAAAATCAATCTCTCTCTCCTCTACATACGCAGTCAGCATGCTGCAGGAATAAATTTTTTACATGATTCTCTGAAACTATTTTCAGATAAATTTCTAAGGCTTTCTAAGGTGGTGTTAACAATTTCATATTTTCTTTCCTTTGATAATTCCCTGTCTTTCAGTTCTGAAATAATCTGCTGTAGGGATGGGAAAACAAATTTCCAACTTGCAGGTAGTTTTATGTTTGTCTATTTATACAATACTTTTGTCATCAGGTGCAGTTCCCTGAGAAGCCTGAACTGTCACAGCAGAGTATTTGATTAACTAAGGAAAGAATCAGGTATCACCCTGGGCAGACCCATACAGAAACAATAAAAAGCTTCACATATCTCACCTTTCTCCCTGAACTCTCTAAGGAAGCATTAAACATCAAATGAAGAGAGCAGTAACTTGAACAGCTAATAAATGTTATTATAACTGAAAACTAAAATTTCCTGAGGTATATCCCACTCCAGGTAAAACCACCGAGTTACAGTTTTCAGCAAGAGAAACATGACTTCTAAGATGCCAGTGCTGTATCAAACTTATAGCTGTGCTGTGAAGAAAAGTTTCTTGCTGTTTCAACTGTTTCTTTCCATTCATTTTAAAATCAAGTGTTAAAAGCATGAAAGCAGAACACTGCACATCTACTCAAAAGTCAACTATTTTCAAACTTCTAGTTCAGCAAAAATTTCAAAACTAATTTGTTCTTGCTCAAAGCAAGATAGTCCCTGCCCCAGCATTTACATTATCAGTGAATTAGGAGCACATTTACTTCTCTTTGTCTTCTAAGTATTTCTGCAGATGATGATAACTAAAATATATTTAAATTACAAATAATTCAAGATAAGACTAAAATCTGCTTCTGTAAAGTCAAGACAACTTCAGGAAAAAAAAAAAAGGATAAAATTCAAAACAAAATCAAAACAGGCTTCCCAGCTGGAGCTGAAATCCTTTCCTACTTTCTTATTCTTCCTACCTATCTCTGTCTGCTCCACACTCCATTTCACAAGTGAAGGAAACAAAGAGCCCCCAAATTAACTTTCCTTAAGGCAGCTCATTAACAACTGGATCAAATTCCATCAAATTATCTCAATTCAGACTCATTGACTCCTTTCATCATACAGCAGGTTTTTTTCATTTGGATCAGGGTACTCCTGTGTCTAGGATGCAAAGGACTTTATAACTTGGGCAGTCTTTGGCTACTGTTTTAATTTGCTTTCCAGTCGATACATCTGTAGTGTGAATTGTGATAATCCTTCAAAAGGAAAGCCTCAACAGTAGGCAACAATAGGAAGCAGCAGCAATAAGCCTCTAGGGAAGGAGACACTTCTACTGCAAGAGAACAGCAACAAAGAAAATCACATGATAAGCAATAGCAAAAATTTGTGAGGAGGGTGTGTATGTCTGCACATGTGTGTTAAAAAATCACGGCAGTTGAGCTGGTAATTGCAGGGAATGACAAGAAGCAGGCAGAAGCCCCAAAATAGGAATGACCACAGCAAAATATTCTTATGGGGAATTATGAAAGGTTTTGACAGTTGAAAATTCTCCATGATTTTCTGACAGCTAACAGCAGCACAGGACTTGACAGCAAGGCACAAAAGGACTGTATACATTCATAGTCTGTGACAATCCATACCAGCAAAAAAGTTCCCTTTCTAATAGAGAGAGTACATAAATTGCCAAAGCGCAGCAGTCCAGATAGGAAAACCAATTTGCCAGTGAGGTAGCCAGCACACCAGCAACGAAGCCAGAAACAGCCGTGAGATCTCCAGCATCACAGGACAGCACCCCTCCAATAGCTGATACTGTCTCAAACATTGCTAAGCACTTCACATTCCAATTTATTCTCAATCTGCCTTGATACCAGTGTACATCTTGTGTTTGCGGACCAACTGGTTGGCCACCAACACCAAAAGTCCAATCCACTGACAGCTTGCACAAGCCATTCAAATGCTCAAGAATTATATGGTCCATATGAAAATTGCACCAAGCTGAGTTCCTGGTGACACTCAGGGTGAAACCCAAGACCTTGTTATCTTACTCAATTACAGTAAGAAATGGATGCAACATCTTTCTGTTGCTCTCCAGGCAATTTGCACATTCCCTGAATGTAGTTTGGAGTGCCAGTAACACCCAATCCCTGTCATAGAGCAGAGCATCAAGGTAAAATTAAAAAGACAAAACCAGTCAAACAACAAAAGCATATGTTTATAAAGACAAAAATGTTATGACTGTCTCCGTCAATATATGGATAGTGGGAAGAAACGTTAGAGAGCTAGACAGTGCTAAGAAACCTTGAAATAACACAAGAGTGTTTAACAAGATCCAATATATCTAGATACTGGGATTTTTTTTAATACTACATAACCATAACATGACAGCAACCTGTTTCATGGGTTGGTATATCATTTTGATATGCATATATCAAAAGAATATGCAGAAACTTACACAAGTACATGCAGTGCAAAAACTGGTGACATTGCATTTGCAGTGTAACTTGTTTTCATTTGTAAATCAAGACAGAGTGTTACAATCCAGATTAATTTCTGAATTTGTAACTAAAGGTTCTATTTAATCCTCTTAAGCAAAATTAAGATACAAACGAGATCAGATGCTGAGTTTCAAAAATTATAAATGGATTTATTGATTAACTATAAAGCTACTGCATAGAGAAATGGGGAAAAGGAGAGAAGAGTTGGAAAAAGCTAAGATTATTTTAAGAAAAGCACAGGAAAATTATACCACCACCATATTCGATGAGGGTTCTCTCTCTCAGAGCTGCAAGCTGGGGGTGGGGGTGGGGTCATGTGTGTTCTGTTCCTCCATCCCCCCACCACCACCCGGCTCCCCTGGCCAGTTTTTGGTATGCAGGCAAGACTTCAAAATTTGTGGTGACAAGAGGGGGGAGGTGGGGCAGGTGAAGGTAGGTTCAGCACATTGTGAAGCAGAGGGATAGAGTTACTCCGCCCAACTGCCCACCTAAAGATCTTACAGGCCAAACGATATGCAGCTTTTTCATACATATACATTAACTAAGCAAGAGAAGATTGGTCATATTATAATTAGTCATTATCATAGGTTCCCTCCCCATCTTCACCCAGTTCTCTCCTGGCTGATGTTAGCATTCTGCCCTCTTACAGCCTTAATTGCAGATCTTTAAGAAGCATCATGCCGTACATATCAGAGTTATCTGCAATCTGAACTGCATCTTTATTTATTTACACAACTGAACATTCATTTTCACAAGAATCACTTGCTTTTTTTGTACTAGAGGGATGATGCCGAGGTTCAAAGAAGATGCATGTTTCTGTCATGTCCCTTGAGAGGCATTCAAACTTCAACAAATGAACAAAAATAATAACCATGTCTTCTGTACGACCTTTACATCTTTCTCTTAGAAACCTGTCCATCCACATGCACTCTACATGCCAAATTATTCCTGTCACTGCATTACACAAATGACTGTTAAAAGAGAGGGAAAAAAAAACAAACCAAAACCATAAAACCATGACAGCATTCATCTCCTCTTTGCACTCTTCATACTCTACTTCTAAATTGCAGAGATGTCTCAAGACATCTTCATTCCCCTGTCCCAAGACCCCAGAACGCAATGTTATGTACTACAACACACATGCAGTTGTAGATGATCTCTGTCCTGAAGAAAAGGAAAGCAGAAAAAAGGAGGACAAGACAGGAATAATGAAAATCATTGTCTAACCTACTGATATAGCCTCAGCCCACAGCACCACAGTGCTGTTTCTGCTCAACCATTTCTTCTTATACCAAGTCTTGGATGACTAAACTTTGTAATCATTTTG
>VYZS01018579.1:940-15068 GCA_013400695.1 Neodrepanis coruscans | reverse complement strand
GTGATGCATCTAGACGTGGTTACCTAACTGCTAGAGGGCTGTTTGTTGAGTTGTTTTTATACCTGCATGCCATGCCAAGCATTCAAAAAAAGATGTTTCAGCTAAGGCAAAGACAACTATAACTTAAAGAACACTTCAGTACTATGGATTTTGCCTGATAATCTACTTTACTGGATGTTACTATGGTTTGCAAACACCTCTTTCCTCATAACAGAACTTCCTTTTCCTTAATAACCTTGACAGAACAAATATTTCACTTTGAGCTGTGTTAGTGCAATTAGCCGAGTTAAGTACTGGAACATAACATGCTTTCTTAAAGCTCCTAATGATTGCTGTCAGAGTAGTTAGACAAGATTCTTCTGTGAACTTGCAGACTACACAGAGCAGTTACTCAGATCTGAATAAGGCAGCAAAAGCAGAATTACTTGCATTAACGTTTTACATGCTACATTTAAGCCTCATCTAAGAAAGTTATCTTGAAAGGGATTAAATACTCTAAGTGTAATACCTTGTCTCTTTCTATGTTTAACATAATTTACAGAGAGGGATTACTGGATGTATTTAAACTGATATATTTTTTATTCACCTTCTGTATTTGAGTATTTCTAGTGATTTAATGTAGTGATTTACTGTGACATGTTGTAAAAAAGCTTAGCTTGTCTCCTTTCAATGAAAGCAAGCAGATGAAATGCAATAGGAAATTTGCAAATAGGATAGATTAAAAAAATCCATGCTTGAAATCCACAGTAGTCTTATGGTGTTCAGGTATTATTTTTAATTACAGAACTATTGTGAAGTGGTGCCATATGGCATTTATATGTAATACATCACCCCATTATGTTGTGACCTTCTGACAGGAGACAAAAAAATCTGCCAACATTAGCACTCCCCACAGAGATGGCCTGTTTTCTTCAGGCCATGTGACCAGCATCAGTGCCATCCAAGAGGCTGCACCAAGGTTCTTCACTCTCATCTCCCTTCAAGAAACTCTTCTCTTCCAACAGATAAGCAATAAAGAGAAAAATCTCTTTCCTTCCTTATCATACCATGAACTTCATTATTTGCTTGGTGACCAGCAAAGGTGACTTTGGTGACTATCAAAGGACTAGGTGGAGTGCTTTGCTTTAATTGAAGAAGCTGAAGCCTTCAGTCACAGTTCTTGGTGAGATAAAAGACTGATCTTCTGCTGATGCTCTTATGTTGCTATTAAAGACAGGTAAAAAGTCAGTCTCACCTAACAATATTTCTGCTTTTTGTGCACCCCAGTAAGCCAGCAGCAAAGGAGTCGGTTTTGTTTTGGCCTGGCCTCATGGCATTGTCCCCATCATTCAGACTAGCAGTAAACCCCAACTGCGAAGAATGCATTAAGTTCAGAATCCATCCTAAGAAAGAAGAAACCAACACATAGAGGCTGGTTGGGACTGCTACCAACCAGTGAGCAGGTAATTAGCAGTCCTTACTCGTTACCTGTAGTTCACTCAAAGAAGTCTCCCTAAACTCCTAAAAACAGAGTCAGCGTGAGAATAGGTGATATGAACAGCTTGTTCCACCCTGACTACTTTCACATAACATTATATAGCCATGGTTTAACCATGATAACAACACAATTGCAAGAAAACTCTTATTTCAGATTTTTTAAAAAAGTTTATTAAAAAGAAGTCTCAGTAGTCAAATATTTAGGGCTACTTATATTCTAGGTTCTAGGGGGGAAAAAAAAAAAAAGAAAAAAAAGAAAAAACCCAAATGAAAAACCACTACCCCACAGTTATTAGGGATATTTGAAGGCAAAATATGATGAAAAATTAAAAAGAATTAAGAAACTAACTAGAAGATAAGCCAAAAATACCTGCACAATGTCAACCTCACAGTGAGCTGCTGCATGAGTCTACTACCAAAGACTTCATATCAATCATTGTTTCTATCTATGCATCATAATCCAAAGCTTTTAATTCACAGACAGATTATTTTACAAAGAATAAGACATGCTTTTGCTTAACTTTGCAATAGACTGTTAGCAATTATTTTATCCAAAATTGAATTTTTTAAGTTTTTAGCTACTTGCATTTTATCAGCATAAGCCATATTTCCCAATACCACTGGAGCTAAAGATATTTCATAACTGTAACAGTAATACGAAAATACCTTATTTAAAAAAACACACTGAGAACAAACACTATCTTCAAGAAATTATAAGAGAATTTATAGTATCTCATTCAGTTGGCTTGAGGCAAACCAGCTAAAAGGTATAACTCTAAATTACATGGCTGCTCTTCCATTCACCCAAGAAAAAACGTTAGATTGCAGATTTAGATTTTTTTTTTTGATTGACAAAGGAATGGTGTTATAAGAAAGGACATGAGTTTCAAGCAGTCCCAGACACACAGATAAAACCCCACTGAAATAACTGACAACTCACAACCTTGTTGCTTAGTTCTACTGTGTCAAGACACAAGACACACAAACTAGAAAACGTATAGCACACTTCCTACACTATTTGTTATTGTTATAAGAAGGTTTTCAAAGGGATAGGTGGTGCTTTTGTCAACTTTGGATATGTATTAAACTTCCCAAAATACCCCTTCCTTTCATGTCCTTGATGTTTCTCTATACTGCTGACATTAGTATCAGTTTCCTTGTATCTTCTTCCTTCCCTCTAGTCCTTCTGTCAAGCTGATCAGCCTTCCCTGGGTATCCACAGCCCTTCAATGTCAAGCACAACAGCTGTTTGCTTTTTAAGAGTCACAAGCTTAGTTTGTTTTCCACAAGAAATTTGCTTTCACATTTTGAATGTTCGAGACAATTTAATAACCATGAGTGATAACCAGACAAACTTTTTCCCCATTGACCAGAGTACACACAGCAGACATGCCAAAACAGAACAATGTTTCATCAGCTTCAATTCTTTGCTTTACTCCTTAGATGATGAAAGTAGCTCCAGTCACTAAGTATCAGACCTCAAAGAAAACCCACAAGAGTGTGAATGAGGTCCATGTATTATTCAAGGTTCTCTGAGACAGACTTGTGGTGAACAGACCTTGGACTTATTTAACACAAACCACTAGATAATGAACAGTCAGTAAATATCCAGCAGGTGATCTGTAAGTATAGAACCCTTAAAGCAGTAAGAAAAATTCAATAGAACGTTGCTCTCCTATCAGACATCTCCTCTGTTAGTATGTCGTTTTTTTAAAGAGATGGACAGCTAGTCCCTTACAGGTATTATGTTCCTTTTTAAAACCCTACCATAAATATTTTCTACAGGTTATATATTATATACATATCAGAACTTCTCTTCTTGCACTGAGAAGTGATTTATGATAGTGCAAGAGAAGCTGCAACAGCATGTGCTTGGCTCTATAGTTTTGATTTATTACATTAAGTTGAGAGAAAACAAAGGTTACCTCAAAATACTGTAGCACATATGTTCATAGAGTTATTTTTAGACTTGCATAGATTTCATCTAAGAAAACAGGTTGGCATACGCTGTGCTGTGTGCGCACAATAGGCTGTGGACTTGAATGTTCCTGAAGAGTCTATAAAAGATGTAATTTCATTTAAAAATAAAATGATACAACAGGGAAAGATTCATAATTACCACTGTATTGCCAGCATCTGCCAGCAAACTCTTCAATATTCTGACATGCATCAAGATGGTATTGATACTGTTACTTTTAATTAAATTTAAATTGATATGTGTTATGTTTGGGAAAGATGATTTTTACTTTTAGCATCACATGTTTGTGCTTTTGAAATTAAAATATTCAATTGAATTTTACTTTTTTTCCTTCATTATAACCTGAAAATATCTAGTCAACATTCATGTTTGTTCTACTAAAGAATTTGTTCATGGAAGGGAATGACAGATTAAGTGCCTTTTTTTACTAACAAATATACTCAGAGGTTGAAAAAATGGGAATACAACTGCTAAAAATTTCCATTCAATCATTTGGTAAACGGCTCAAGTTAGTGTTGCCAAAATTTTCAAAGCCTCATTTTTATTTCAAGTAAAATGTATTCCTTCACCTAAGATACTATCATGAGACAAGCTTTGCGGTTTTCCAGAATAAGGTTGGGAAGCCGTATCATGATGCATGTTTCTTGCCTTAGGGGGTATGCTTAATATTTTGGGGAATTCACTTTAGCTAGGTAGCTGGATAACTTGGCTCTTATTAAGAGCCAAGAACAACCTGTGTTTCACATGTTTGCATTCTTCTCTATAGATAAGTGGGGTAGTAAGTTGAAACATAGAGTTAGGCTTCCAGGCCTACCAGGTGCTGGACTGGGATGGAGATAGGTAACAAGAGACCATCCTGTTGGATGCTTAAGGGAAAGAGCAGTAAGATGGGCTTTAGTTGGATAATGTGATGTGTGGGCATTCTGGAAGTTATGGGTCAATGCTGTACATGCTGCACATGCTGCCAGTGCCACACACGCTTGGGCTAACCCAACAACAGCAGTCATAGCCGCGCCTGCCTCAGCGAACACGGTGGAGGTGCAGCAGGAAAGC
Organism: Neodrepanis coruscans; assembly: GCA_013400695.1. NCBI lineage: Eukaryota > Metazoa > Chordata > Aves > Passeriformes > Philepittidae > Neodrepanis > Neodrepanis coruscans. Next base: position 10,561 of record VYZS01018579.1, on the reverse strand, counting down.
CAGCGTCTCCCCACCCTGGAGCAGGCGGTAACCATGTCAATAGCTACTAACAAAAACACAGATCCATGCTCGCTTAGAAGAAGAGTTTCAGCGACTAAAATGAGAAACAGCAAAGAGCTGAAAAGGAATAGAACAATTCTCAGTTTCAAAAACACGCAGCCCCATTTGTAAGCAGACAAGTGGCATTACAGAAGAGGGGGCAAAGGGGGGAACCTTATCAGTTTCCTTAGCTGCTGTGAAAGGAGTCCCTGTCCCCAGAAGCAGCCGCAGGGCCCGGCGAGGCTGTAGTGCTAGCTTCCCGTATCCAGACTCTGATTTTGGGAAGGGGCAGAGAGGAGACAACTGACCCTGCTTGCTATGGGAGGGGCAGTTGCTAAGAAACACATTGAGTTTCCTGTAGGTGTAACTCAGCAAGACTTATCAGACTTCCTAAAATCTTTAGACGAAGAGATAATTTCCATGATGGTTTTCTTAAATTCAAATCATTAATGAAATGCAAAATAACAGATGGTTTAAAATGGTTTCGAGATGCCTCTCTTTGCAGTCTGTTGAATAGAAATCAGGAGTCTTTTGCTCTAAAATATTTGGATACAGGGAAAGAGATGGGATGACCAGAAACAATCACTGTCACCTCTCAGAGATCCATAGTGAGTCTGAGTGTCTGAAAATAATGACTGTCATGAGAAATGAAGAAATTCAGAAGTTCACTTTGGGACAGGATATTCTCATGTATGTATTTGTTGTAGGTTGAAGCTAAAGCCGTTTTTTCCCCCCCTTCACCCCCCACGGCGGGCGGGGGGGCGGAGAATGGGCGGGGGCGGGGCAAGTCCCTGGCACGGCTGCATCCCCTGCCCCCACCCGCGGTTTGCTTGCGGGGGTGCAGTGCCTCCCGGTGGCAGGGGGCCACCACGGCGTGCGGCCAGGGTTTGCACGGCTCAGGGTGGCCTGGGGGTGGTGCCAGGACCCCACGGGGCACCAGGTGGGGCCACGGGGGGCCCGCGCCCGCGGTGGCCAGTCCCGGGGGCACTGGGGGTGCCTCCATGGCCGGATCCGCCTGCACAGAGCCGCCACCGCTTCTGGCCTGGCTCGGCGCTCCGTGCATGCACACAGAGCCTTACTGGGGCAGTTCCTGGGCGCTGACNTATACAAGTCTAGTTTTATACAAGTCTTATACAAGTCTAGTCTAATTCAAGACTTATACATGTCCAGACACATACAAGACTTATACAAGTCTTATACAAGTTTAGTCTTACACAAGTCTGATACAAGTCTAGTCTTATACAAGTCTTATACAAGTCTACTCTTATACAAGTCTTTTACAAGTCTAGTCTTATTCAAGACTTATACAATTCTAGTCTTATCAAAGTCTTATAAAAGTCTTATATGAGTTGTTGTGTGTTGAAGCTAAAATTGGTCTTTTTTTCCTTTTTTCTTCCCCTGGCGGGTGGAGGGTGGATCCACCCCAGGCCGCTGCTGGCGGGGGGCTGAGCCAGCCATCCCTGGGCCCTGGCGGGCAGGGGGCGGGGCCACCCCATTCCTGGGCCCTGGCGGGCGGGGTGCAGGGCCACCCTGCCCCCGGGCCACGGCGGTCGGAGGGGCGGCCCCTGCTGCACTTACGGGCCGCTGACATTGCCGGGCGCTGCCAGGCCCAGCCCGGCTCGGCGCTGCGCATGCACGGTGGCATCTCCCGCACACATGAAATGGACGGGGCTGTCGGTGGACCTCGTGCAGCCGGGGAGGGGCTGCTGCGGTGGGTGGCGTGGTTTGGGTTGGCCCGAGGGTGGTGTCGGGACCTCCGGGATACCACGTGGGGCCACAGGGGACCCGCACTTCTGCCTGGGGCTGGCGCCACTTCTGGCCCGGCTCGGCGTTCTGCGTGTGCGCGTGGGTCCTTACTGGGGTCGGGTCCCAGGCACTGACCATCCAGTCGGAGTGGGCAGGTCCCCTGAGAGCCATCTGCGCATGTACCAAGATGGGTCCCCTATAAAAAGTCGAGCGAGGCAGCCATTTGCTCTCTTTCTTCGCCCGAGCTAGCCAGGGCAACATCTCTGCTCATCTCCGCGCCGAGTTTGGCCCCCACACGCAGGCTGATTGGTGATTTCAGCAGCAGTGGCACTGCTTAAGGACCACATCTTTCCATCAGCAGTGGAGCCCGGCAGAAAACTAGCGCTACCCTAGAGTTCCCCTAATTGGCCGCGGGACCTGGAAGAGCTGAGGTCATGGTTTTTCTGATTTTTCCGGTGCCTTTTTGGGAGCCCTGGCAGAGAACCTGGCGCTACCCTAGAGATATCCTAATGGGCAGCGGGACCCAGAAGAGCTTAATTTGTCTGTCTTTGTGCTTTACTGTCGGTTTTCGGTGTGTGTAAAATAAACCTTGTTATTTGTTTGTTTTCATTTTTTTGGGTGTGTGTGGCTTCTATCGGACCTCTCTTGTCAGTACCACACTTCCTAATGGTAAAACCACGACAGTATTAGTTAGAACCAAAGGGGAGACACTGCTTGTCCTTTAATGAAACACTCCTGTGGCAAACTGTACTGCTAAAACAGAACAAGAACACTTTAGAAGCACCATCTATTGCTAACTGCTATATTTTTGCCTCCAGTATTAACTGAAAGTTTTCCAAAACATGGCTGTTTACAAACAGCTAAAGAAGTGCATTCCAGCAAATCAGACCTGAGGGATGTGTCTCCAGAAGAAGCAGGTTGTGTGCTATATGCACATAGAAAAAACTTCATGCAAGGAAGCCAATAAGTGTCAAGCCACACAGTTGCAGCAGCAGATAAGGTAATAGAGGCAAATATATCCTCATAGAAAGCCAAGCAGATTGCTCTAACAAGAGTCCATGGAGCTATCTGGAAAGAACAAAGACTGATGATTGCTCAGGGAAATGGAATCCTTGAGCAAATCCTTGCATTTCTGAAGAATATCTAGAAATCTGCAAGAAGATCTACCACGCATTACAAAACCCATCGAGAAAGTAACCTTCAAGCTAGAAAATCATTTTGCTGTTTTTACAGCAGAGAAAGCTGCAAAGAAAAGCATTTTAGCAGTGTTTTCACAAACAAAAATAGATTTTGTTGAGTTACCACAAAAAGAAATGTTGATAGTTCTGCTTATGCTGGGGATTGTGAATTCAAGTCTCAACTGGGACATAATTCTGAGGCTTGGGGTTCCTTTAGAAGTCTCATCAGACAAAGAGTCTGTAACTCTTTGTAAATTTTACTGTAACAGTAAATTTTACTGTAACTGTAAGTGTAAGAATTTCTTGGAACTTGCATGCATCCTATAAGCCATGAGAAATTCCACATATTCTGAAGAAAATTCATAGGGGAAAAAAAAAAAAGAAAAAGAAAGTTGATTTGCAAAGTTGCTTAATATCCCTGATGTCTATTTTTCTGAAGCCACAGGAATTTGTTGTGCAATCCGGTCCTGTGAAGTTGGACATTGCTGTTAAGCTGTTCCAGCCTGGTGACTGGGTCTATGACATTAACCCTCTGCAAGCCAAGCAGAGAAGACTGTTCCAAGTTCAACAGAACCATCTTCACTACAGTCAAAGTGGCTGAATCGACCTGTTCCAGAGTCAAGAGAACTTCCGTTCCTGAAACAACTGACAAAACAGAGACTGATGCAAATAGAGTATAGGTATACTCATGGTTAGTATCTGTATAATTGTTTGCTGTGTGATTCACTGTTGAAAATATTGTTTATATAGAATTAAATATAGGGTTAGAGATGAGTAGAATTGTATAACATGTAACCTACTAAGTCTGGTAGAGACTAGGCGAGTAATAANGGAGCTATCTGGAAAGAACAAAGACTGATGATTGCTCAGGGAAATGGAATCCTTGAGCAAATCCTTGCATTTCTGAAGAATATCTAGAAATCTGCAAGAAGATCTACCACGCATTACAAAACCCATCGAGAAAGTAACCTTCAAGCTAGAAAATCATTTTGCTGTTTTTACAGCAGAGAAAGCTGCAAAGAAAAGCATTTTAGCAGTGTTTTCACAAACAAAAATAGATTTTGTTGAGTTACCACAAAAAGAAATGTTGATAGTTCTGCTTATGCTGGGGATTGTGAATTCAAGTCTCAACTGGGACATAATTCTGAGGCTTGGGGTTCCTTTAGAAGTCTCATCAGACAAAGAGTCTGTAACTCTTTGTAAATTTTACTGTAACAGTAAATTTTACTGTAACTGTAAGTGTAAGAATTTCTTGGAACTTGCATGCATCCTATAAGCCATGAGAAATTCCACATATTCTGAAGAAAATTCATAGGGGAAAAAAAAAAAAGAAAAAGAAAGTTGATTTGCAAAGTTGCTTAATATCCCTGATGTCTATTTTTCTGAAGCCACAGGAATTTGTTGTGCAATCCGGTCCTGTGAAGTTGGACATTGCTGTTAAGCTGTTCCAGCCTGGTGACTGGGTCTATGACATTAACCCTCTGCAAGCCAAGCAGAGAAGACTGTTCCAAGTTCAACAGAACCATCTTCACTACAGTCAAAGTGGCTGAATCGACCTGTTCCAGAGTCAAGAGAACTTCCGTTCCTGAAACAACTGACAAAACAGAGACTGATGCAAATAGAGTATAGGTATACTCATGGTTAGTATCTGTATAATTGTTTGCTGTGTGATTCACTGTTGAAAATATTGTTTATATAGAATTAAATATAGGGTTAGAGATGAGTAGAATTGTATAACATGTAACCTACTAAGTCTGGTAGAGACTAGGCGAGTAATAATAGCTGGGTAACTTGGAATATTAAGGGCCGAGAACAACCTGTGTTTCACATGTTTATATTCTTCTGAATAGATAAATGGGGTAGTAAGTCAAAACATAGAGTTAGGCTTCCAGGCCTACCAGGGGCTGGACTGGGATGTAGATAGGCAATAAGAGAACATCCTGTTGGATGCTTAAGGGACATAGCAGTAAGACAGGCTTTAGTGATATGACGGGCTAATGTGATATGTGGGCATTATGAAAGTTATAAAAACAGAGAGATCATTATGATTGTTCTCTTTTAGGTCACCGCTGCTGCCATCAACTGGGACATAATTCTGAGGCTTGGGGTTCCTTTAGAAGTCTCATCAGACAAAGAGTCTGTAACTCTTTGTAAATTTTACTGTAACAGTAAATTTTACTGTAACTGTAAGTGTAAGAATTTCTTGGAACTTGCATGCATCCTATAAGCCATGAGAAATTCCACATATTCTGAAGAAAATTCATAGGGGAAAAAAAAAAAAGAAAAAGAAAGTTGATTTGCAAAGTTGCTTAATATCCCTGATGTCTATTTTTCTGAAGCCACAGGAATTTGTTGTGCAATCCGGTCCTGTGAAGTTGGACATTGCTGTTAAGCTGTTCCAGCCTGGTGACTGGGTCTATGACATTAACCCTCTGCAAGCCAAGCAGAGAAGACTGTTCCAAGTTCAACAGAACCATCTTCACTACAGTCAAAGTGGCTGAATCGACCTGTTCCAGAGTCAAGAGAACTTCCGTTCCTGAAACAACTGACAAAACAGAGACTGATGCAAATAGAGTATAGGTATACTCATGGTTAGTATCTGTATAATTGTTTGCTGTGTGATTCACTGTTGAAAATATTGTTTATATAGAATTAAATATAGGGTTAGAGATGAGTAGAATTGTATAACATGTAACCTACTAAGTCTGGTAGAGACTAGGCGAGTAATAATAGCTGGGTAACTTGGAATATTAAGGGCCGAGAACAACCTGTGTTTCACATGTTTATATTCTTCTGAATAGATAAATGGGGTAGTAAGTCAAAACATAGAGTTAGGCTTCCAGGCCTACCAGGGGCTGGACTGGGATGTAGATAGGCAATAAGAGAACATCCTGTTGGATGCTTAAGGGACATAGCAGTAAGACAGGCTTTAGTGATATGACGGGCTAATGTGATATGTGGGCATTATGAAAGTTATAAAAACAGAGAGATCATTATGATTGTTCTCTTTTAGGTCACCGCTGCTGCCAGTAAAGCTGTGCTCTCCCTTCATTGCTTGTTTGTCTTAATTCTCTTATCTCACCTTCAGGCAATATGTTCATGAAACCTCATAAACAAAATGAGCCTTTTCCAATTTCTGTAGCTTAGTTTTGTAAATTTAAATTGCATATCATTACAGTATACAGAAATTCAGGTTTGTCCTAAAACACCATCATAAAAATGGCTTATTTTTACCTACAACTACTTTTCAAGAGATGTCAGCTGTTATACCTTCACTTTTGCTTGGGAATACTGGCTGCTACAGCCAGGAGAAACTATGTTTAAACCCTTAGTTTTGTAAATTGAGTTGCCTGAGAACATAGCTACGTGGTTTGCCTTATCCCAGGATTAACAGAAACCCCAGTGCCCCTGATATGAACCTGGCCTTGGAAAAGACAAAGCAACTTTGCTGTGGGCTCCATAGGGTAGTGTACAAGCCCTGAGCACTGTGCTTCTCTTGCAGGGGATCTCAACCTGCATCCAAGCAAAGCCAGTCGTCATCCGTGGCACACTGCAAAAAACTACTAATGATTCTTGCTCTGATCTCAGCTCCAGCACCTGCTTTTTGCCTAGGAAACAAACTGGCTGAGGCTAATGGACTGACTATGCTGTTCTGTTTCTAGCTCTTTTAACATCGTCTTGGGAATATTTGCTTATCATCTTAAAGAACAGAGCAGACATGCCCATAGAGATTTTGATACTGAAAAACTTAAAAAGGATAACATCTAGCTACATTAAAGCTATATTAAAGTTTTAATATATGATTTAAAGACTAACGTATCTCAAATGTAAACAATTAATAAAATATTAAAATACTTCAAAATTTAGAATTGCAACTATTATTTTTCATCATTTGAAAATCCCACTTTTCTGCCATTTAATGAATTTTTCAGAATGTGCTTTCTGTTCACAGTATTTCCAGAAGTCTTACCCCATTCTAATTACAACTACATGATTACTATCCTTTGTGAGAAAGAATATTTTAAAGTATCTTTTAATATTTTAAGTGGAGAAGCATCATAGATGGTGGTATTCACTTGCTAGAAAAACAGCCAGCTTCCCATTATTTCTCCAGCAAAACTAATGAAACTGGTGATAGACCAATCATAAATGTTCCTCTAGGATACATTTTATGGCAATACAATGTGCTTTCTTTCAGCCCATTACTATCCTCTCCAGGTTTGAGCACAAAAATAAACTTGAAAGGAGTTCAAAGTCTAAAGCTCATTTAGAAGTTTGTTGGATTTCCAAAAGATTAGCAGATGTGCTTATCTCTTAACTTCCCTCATCCTCCTGCCTCTGGTGAAGGATTTTGTCAAGTTAGTAATTGCAATGAAATATCAATCACTAAATAAATATGAAAGCATTTTACAAGGCTTTAAAAATCTGTACATTCTGTGCCCCTCTGCCAAACAGTAACAGATGTTGAGCCTGCTTTCAAATAGTTCAGTGACATGGAATCACTGTTTGTTTATATGTACCAGTTCCTGTACAGAAATTATGTCAGATTGGTTTGGTCATGATCTTTTTGACAAAATATTTTGGGGCTGGGTTCTTTTCTTTTTTGGAGTAGATAGGGAGAAATGTTAAAAAATATTAATTCACCAAAAGTGTTGCCAGAAAGTATAAATTTTAATGCACTCAAAGGTATTTCTGACAGTCAATGCAAACTTCTAGAAAGAACTGAAAAGAAATGATACATTCTCCCTCAGCTCTGTCAAATTCTTTGCTTTTTTCCTCACAGAAAGATCTTATTCGAATATTTGAGTATTTCAATAGAAGCTCAGATCAGCAAGGATAACAAAAAGGAACTTCAGAGACTGAGTACAAACAAAGGTTTTCCTTATACTAAAAACCTGAGTACATTGATCATAAATGCAATAAGAAAAGACATTAGAAGCTACTAATATCAACTCCCAAAGTAATTTAAAACACTTGCTTAAAATTATTCTATGTCACACACAAGTTAAATATTTGAACTAAACTGATAGGGCTTAGACACTACAACAAAAATAGGTGCATTGTAACAGCTACAAGTGAGTTATCCATGTACCGTTCTTCTTCACTTATCCTTTGCAACAAAGAAAAAAGAGTGACTTCAGACAACCTTGCATTTGCCAAAAGAAAGTTGATCCATATTCACATTTTTTTTGTTGAACCACAAATACATATTTTCTTTTATTTCAGGTGTTACAGCCTTTAGATTTCACTTGAGTTTTATTTACCACTTAGACACTCTGTCAGATCATTTCCCTATGTATCAGCCACAAAAAACTGTCCATTGTATGTCAAAAAGGTTGAGAGCTACATGCTGCAGGGGTACTTCTATGCCCCCACCAGCTGCTTCATCCCAGTTGAATGGGTTTCTACTTTGTTCCTTCATTTTTGCAACTAAATATCTCTCTTAATTCTATGTCTGGTTTCCTCAAAAATCATAGTGCAGTGAAAATCTTGACAATGACTTATTTTCAAAGAATACATAATACACTACAAATATTTTTTAAAATATGACAGTTTCCAACTACAATTTGTCAACTTAGTTTTCCATGAGTTCTCAGGTTTACGCAGTCAGTCTGCTTCTTTCTGATAGAGTAGTGGCAAAGGTCTGGGCACTCACATCTAGTACTGTCAGTGGGAGAACACAGAACAATTTGCCATACCTCAGAATCCTCCTTGGCACTCTGGTGTGCTTCCATTGAGCCAGCCAAATAGTATCTGAAGCTGGGCCAGTGTTGCTGATTACACCCTCAGAATAACTCAGGTTAGGGCCTAAGCAGAGGGCTTGCTTGTTACAGCACAGGATATAAATTATTCCCTCAAACCCAGGAATTTGTTCAGGGTACTTGTGCCATACAGTTAGTCACCTTCACTGGATCCTCCTATCTTTATTGTTGCTGTTGATGTAAATCTTGAAAAGTTTCTCACACCAAATTTTGCTCTTCTGGTAGTCCTTTTCTTGGGTGTTGCACTGACCCGACCTTCTTCCTATTTCCTTAAACCTGGATCTCTTCCTCCATGCTCTTTGGATTGTGTTAGAAATGCTTTGCAATTGCATGCATGATTTTTCACTCTGCTAGACTTATTTAGAGATATTTTTAATTAAGACAGCAGTCACCAGCAACAAAAATTGTCCTGCAATGAAGACTGTTTGAACTTCCATCAGATTCTGAAGTCATTTATTTATTTATTCTCCTAAAGAAAGAGAGCTTCACGATAGGCAGGTATGGATTTCAAGCCTGGTCTGGGGGGCTCCTCCATTGGTACTGACAAAAGATAGAAAAGCTAGGTAAGGCAAGTGTCACTCAATGCAGTTTTACCCTCTACAGCATGATAGTTCTGAACAACACATTTAAAGAATTCTCTGGTTCCAGAAAGCATCCTAACGTCAGATGGAAAGAATCGTTATGATTTTACTAGCAATGCAGGAAATACCTAATTGCTACTTCACATCATCTAAAATAGTCCCACCTTTAGCAATAAAGGATTATCTTTCACTAAAGAGGCAATCTGAAGAAAGTAATTAATGGAATTTAGGCAGGGAATGACAATTAAACATGTCCCCACAGGTGTCATGTTCAACTGTTCACTCTTGCCTGAAATATTGAGTGGGAAATCTTGT
>VYZS01018577.1:14575-32599 GCA_013400695.1 Neodrepanis coruscans | reverse complement strand
TGCCTGATTGGACTTAGGAGAAGCAAATTGTTCATAGTCAACAAGAGGTGCCTTGAGCACCTTCCTCAAGTAGCGGTGCCCTTGGTCAGGATACATAAACACCCAGGGCATGGTTTCAGATCACAGCTCAACTAAACTAAGGGCTTGCTTCAGTAAAAGTGGGAGGTGTTACTCCTTTTCCCAGCTACTCTGTTTCTTCCTCTCCTGCCACTGCTTCCAGCTGTCTGATGTTTTCCTCCTTTTTGTCACTCTGACAGTCATCTGATCATACAATATGCTGGGTCAATTTGCTAACCTTGCAAAAAAAAAAAAATTTTGTAGGTTTATGCTAGATTTCCACCCCCCTTCAGTTTTAATTAAGTAAGCCTGTTCAGCCATCCACTTAGCACTGGCTTGGGCTGGTGGCAGCCAAAGCAGATGGGCTTCAGTCCAGGGTGTGTGTGCAGGAAGAGCAGGGGTACAGTGGTGGGCGGTGGGACCCCAGCTGAGGCAATGAGGAGGCAATACCTCAGGCACCACCACCCCCTAGTGTGTAGCTAGCTGAAGGCAAAACGTTTTCAGCGTTTGATGTCATGCTCAGCTCAGCTTTTTTTCTCCTCTCCCCTTGAATTTCCTTTGAATTTGTTGAATTCTCCAGCTCGGTTTTAAGAGAGAGTTGATTAGATTACAACTGAATATATAGCAGGTGCATTTTAAAAAATACAAAAGAGAAAGTCTTAAACCCTCTGCCTTTTCTGAGGCAGTCCTAACTCTATCCCAGATATTGGAAGCTGTAACATATAACAGACATCCAGATGCCTATAAGAGTAGGCAAAAACTTTGTGCAGTGCAAATTTTTCATCTTCAGATTTAAAAACTGAAAATCTTTTCAGGCAGTTTCACATTTCTTGAGGAAAACTCATTTAAATTCTCAGGACTGATCTTAAACTGCAAGCGGACTCCCTGGATTTGTTTTGTGCCCAGTAGCTATTGACAAAGATATTACTCACTGTTCTTGTCTTCATTTTTTTCTAGAGAAATCTTCCTTACCTTCTGGTGTCTTTCACAAGTACTATTATCCATAATCCATCAGATTTCATATTATCAGATTGTTTGAAGATGTATGTTCAAATTTTCTTGCTTGCTTAGTAGTATGTAAACACTGAAGACCTCAGTTAGATTTATATGACAAAGGAAGTGACAGGATCTCTTTGACAAATCTAAGCAAGAAGTCTGAAGTGTTAGGCTTCTGAAGTTAGTGGTTAGGACCTGCCCTCCGCCAGTGGCACAGCAGATACAAAATGTGATTTATCCCTATAAGACAGTGTGTAAACCCACACGGTTCCTGTAAGCCCTAAGGTAATTGCCGTGTTCCAAAGCTAAACTCAAAACATTTTATCAAGAATTTTACCTCAGATTTGAGGTTGGCACTGGTTTTTCTGCAGGATGACATCATCCCCTAGAAGATGTGACTAAAAAGGGTGACTCATTAGGTCCTTCTCCTTATTCCTGAACAGAATTCATCTAAATTGTAGATGATTATATGTCTGGCATCATCTGCTACTGTGATGGAAGTTTTCTGATACCATACACTACTGCTTACTAAACAAACTGAAAACAGACCTTAAAATACACTATTCTCAAGTTAGATTTTGAAACTAATATCAGCTCCTCTTCAGGGTCACTGAACACGCTTTCATGGTGTAGCAGTATGTTTTATAATATAAGGAAATATATGTGAAAATATGTGAACAATTTATAGCATCATAAACCCTATTATCATAACGCTACTTGCTTTCAGAAATAAATAAGCTTGAAAAGCACCATTAGGAATAATAGATCCTAGGTCATGAAATTCCAGAAACCATGGAAAATGCATACAACAAAAAGTAAAGGAATAACTCCCCATTTCTCTTATGTCCAGAGTCCACCAGATTGGTCTGCCTGTACAAAGAAGCTTAGAAAGGGTTAGATTTGGCTAGCTGGGAATCCCTGCTATACAGTCCATACATTTTAACAGGTGGTGGGGTTGCTCAGTTCTTTGCTCTTCTGCCTGAACGTAGGAGATATTTGGAGGAGCCCAGGGGTTGCCCACTGCACTGAACCAGTTCCGGCACTGTGAAGCTGAAACAAATAGGATAAGGAAGAGGCATTCACAAAATCAATCTACTTCCATGCAGTAAAGAGACATAGTTTCCTTCAGGGGAAATGGAGAGCAGTTAAACTAGGTTCCTGCTTTCAATCTCTTTCCAGTAACTCTTCTGGGAACCAAGGGAGATAGCTTAATTGATCTTCTCTGATACAGGGGTATAAATAATGATAAAATTCATGCTCATTTGCTGTATAGTTTGAGATGAAATTTCTACAAAAATGCATGAAAATCATGTTCGCTATTGTAGTTCTATTTTTATGATTCGTGCCCCATTCACTGAATATGGACATATGGAGGGGAAGAAGTAGAGAGAGAAATGTAAATCAAGTTAATCCTGAGGAACTGTGTCAAGTAAAGTCCTTGCAAACTTTCAAGGTCAACAACATGAAAAAGCATGCAGGAAGCCTAACAAAGAAGTAATAATGACTGCATATTTATGAAAAGCCAGGTAGAAGAATATAGCTTTGCATTTGCCCTACTGTTCACTTTTTTCAGGGTTTTAGTATGATGTTCTTACTAATATGAGATTTTTGGAGCAAATAAGCAACATAAATTTGCACTTCCATGTAGGGTAGGCAGCAATTGCTGTGCATTCAAGAAGGGAGAGATCTCACCCCAAGCATCAGAAGACAGTATAGTATTTCCAGGGAAACCTCTCAGGACTTATCATTACCTTCCAAACTGAGAGAAAATTAGAGGCAAACATTCACTGGCAGGTGAATAGCAACAAAAAGCTTAATAAATGAGAGCTTCTTTAGCCCAGGAATATTTAGGATTTCATGGCTGTATAAATGACCTTTACAATGAACCATAACACACTTTCAATATTTATAATACATCTATCGCATAACAAAGGAACTTTAAGCTGTAGAACAACACTGTTACAGTTTTAACAGGGTTATGAGTTCCATAAGATATATTTCAGACCCATTAAAAATGTAATGCATGACCTTTTTTAGCACATTTGCCATTTGCTTTGAAAGAAATTAAAAAATCCATCAGAATTCTAAATTTGTCCAAATGTAATTTTGCATGTCTGTTTTGAAGGAAATTTTGAAGTTTTGAAAGCTTTCTTGCAAAGCCTGACCTACAGGAACTCTATCCCCCTCAAAAGAAAATAGTAAACCATGTGTCTTTAGTGACACTGATTTTTCCCTTACTTGAAGAAAATACAGCAGCTGGCTGCCACAGCAGTTACAGATCTGTCAGGATATGTAAACTGGGAAAAAACAAAGAAAGAAGGTGGTGTTGAATGGGATGCCTTCAATTTCTGAGCATTTCAGCTGCTTGTCTGTCTCTGGGTTTTTGGCCTTTTGCTGCACAAGTGAGGACTTGAGAAGTGCTGAGATCCAGTTGTAGAGATGCTAAATGAGGCTCCTTGGACAGGTAGGAATGCTATTGCTATCTATGTAGCTCCTACAATCCTCTGTCTGCTTAGGCTAAAGGCTCGCTAGCTTTCTCTGGTCCTTAGTGAGCTCCAAAACAAATTTCTAGGAAACAGGGCAGTTTTAGATCAAAATGTTGCCTCTACTTCAGAAGACGTTTATGCAAATATACATGCCTCTATATAGTTATTTTTAGTTAAAAGCCATTTTCCAGAAAGAAGAAAATTCTGAAATTGTTAACCAGCTCTCTTCAGATCTATGACATATCACTTAGCTGGACCCCAGTGAAAGAGTGACTAAGCAGTCAGGAATAAATAAAAGCCCTGGTTCACATTTCATTCATGCTCACAGATAAAGATTCAGGATATGCTAAGTAAGCAGTGTTTGATCAACTAAAATGGCTCTCTTTTTTTTCTTATTTTTTATGAACTACTCCACTGATAATTAATATGATTATTAAATGAATGTCAGAAGTCAAAATTGTTTAGGTCTAGGCTAATATTTTTAAGTTATCAGTGCTTTGTGCCTATCAAGTTTTTTGTTACTTTTAAGCTCTAGCAAACAGGAAGAGCTGTTCAGGTTTTAGCAATATTTAATTTTATATGATTCCCAGGATAATTTTTAACAAGCTGTTCTAGCATACCTGGTGTAGGCATCAAATGTGCTTCTTTTGTTGATATACTTTGCTGCTGTGCTGTGATCAGGTGCTCATGCCACTTTCATTAGCTTTTTTGGCAGTCAGTTCTGCAGATGACTATAAAATGTAGCTAATTCATTTGCAGGGTCTAGTAGCAGTACCAGGAATTATTTTTATGGGCTTTTTATACTCCTGCTGGAGGGACAGCAAGCACAGTGTACACCACGGCTCGCGCAGTCCAAGGATATCCTAACAGTCCTTTAAGGTGACTTTTTGCTTTTGTCTCCCTCTCAACATATTTGATTTGCAGTGAAAATTAAGGAGCACTGTGAATTGGTGATCACTACATGTAATCATGTTTTCTGAACTAGCTTTTGGGTGTCAATGTTAGTAGTGATGAAAAGGTATGTTTCTCTCTAGGCAAATGGCTATTTTAACTTCCAGCTTTGACTAAGCCAGCAGAGCAGGAGTCTACACCCAGAGCTATGGGAGGTACTCCTACTCTGTGTTAGAAAACACAGAGCCTCTGAGTTTGATTACTCCCATTCTTTCTTTTCAGACCATCTCCTCTAGACTTCTTTTTCAAAGGGACACCTTCTGAGAAGAGAAAGCTCAGGTTTTGCATGCATATCACTCTGTAATAACATGGACTGAAGGGTTAGGTGAGTTGAAACCAAGTGTGCATGACAAATAAATTCAAGAGTAGTTTGTAATTTTTTTCCTGGGTAATACCCAGAGGAGGTGTAGCTAGATAGGATTCACATGCCGCTAGCCTAACTGTTAACTTGCTTAGCATCCAAATGCATACATCCAGAAAGACAGACTGCCTCCTGTCTGGGTGGCCAGCCATCAGTCAGGCAAGAGTCTGTTCTTTGATCTTTCTGACATCTCCAGGATTTCCATTGATTTCTAGCTTGGATCACAGTTTAAATCATTATAGTATTTTTTTTTTTGAGCCCTTAAATTACTGACTGCTAGCATGTTAAGAATTTTATTTCTGTAAGTGTTTTTCTTATCTTTCACATATTTGACAGTTTTTGCTTACATAATCTCATAGCTCAAATTTTTTTTTCAGAACAGGTAAACCCATGTCACACAGTCATGAACACAAAAATGGATGGTCATTCATAGATATGTACAGCTCAGGATGCTTCACCTCTTTCACCCAGCAGATATTTTCACTCTTGTTCAGGCAGCTTCCAGGTTGACATTTTCTTCTTGATGAAAAGGAACACTGTTGATGTTGATGTTCTTCAGGCCCATCCTGTTCAGTCCTGGATGCCGATCTGGAGGCTTTAGGCAAGACAAGTTAAGATACAGTTGGTGAGGCCAACTTTAGGGACATAAGATTGGAGATCAGATGAAACACAGCAGGCACTGGTGACATGGTGAAGAGTACTGGAGAGATTCTATTCATATTGTTTTCAGAAGATGACTGTACTGTGTTTATGTGTTTCATGTTGTGTTCCTATTAATGGTGATTTACTTTCATGGTGGGCTGCAGTGATGTGTTCTCCAGATGAAATCTAGAGACCACTTAAAAGAACCAACTTACCTAAAAGAGCTTTTGCTTTTTAGGTGGGAATGGCTGGTATGATCACTTCATCTCTGTGCCATGCATCTTTACTTCTGTGTAGTATTTGAAATCAAATACATTACTGATCATTTCTGTCAGGTCCTTTCTTTCGGGGAAGAAATAAATGAACTTTCTCATGGAAAGTACTTGCCATAGGAATTGTCACCTCCTGTGTAGCTCAGATTTGTAGCTTGGATAAAAGTCACATTTATTTACTCTAGGTTTTCCTTGAAGTTATCCTGGGCAAACAGCCAAAGAAGAAAGAAATACAGCACTGGACTAGTTTGGTTTGTTCCAGTTTTTGATGGTGGTTATGCTATAGTCTGAATAACTGCAAAAGTCATAAACAGTGTAATAGCCAGTGTGATACTAAAAAAAAGCCCCAAATTGAAAGTCTGTTTTTAGGCTGCTTGGAGTTCACTTCAGGACAAAAAAGACCTAGAGATTTCTCTTCAGCGACAAATGTTATGTAATTATGTTATGCTAGTTGCATAAAAGCTTTTAAGTGTAAATCTCTTTAAAAACTTTCCATATGAGGAAAATGTCAGTTGGGAGAACCTGGGTAAGTGTCATGGACCCTGTGGAATGTAGTCATGGACTTCATTTGGTGATCTGGATGGCTTCCCAGATATCAGCAGTTCCACTTTGGCCTGAGACAAGAAACAAAATATAGAAGTCACTATATTTGGTATAAACCAAATTTAATCTGAGTCATTAGAGCAACAAGAGGGTCTTTACAGGCGTGATTTCTGTAGCCCCTAGACAAATAAATAAAGGGCTTGATATGCACACAGAATTTTTACCTATAACAATCTTGCCTTACAGGTCTGCCAAGGCTTTTTAAATTGATCTGACATATAGGATCGAGTAACTGCCTCTTCCAACAGCAGATGGGCAGTCAAAGCCTGTTAGGCAACCAGTCCTCTGGCAGCAAAGAGGGATATACACATTCTGACTCAGAAATTCTTAGACATCATTAATTATCACTGAAGAGGTTGTAGGAAATAAAAGCAAAAGCCATAATTCAGGCAAGTCTTAGAGATATCAGATCTTTGAAGAATTAATTGTTTCAGTTTTAGTCCTTTTCAATGAAATCATCTGCATATTTTTATCCATTTTACTATGCCTGTACATTCTTTTAGCAGCATTTTGATACAGTAACCATGTACGATTCCGTCTAAAGCTCAAATCTTCATGCTCATAGTCTCGACCTATGAAGAATGAGATACTAAGATATATGGGACAGTTTGTATATGAAACCTACAAATTCTCCACTTTCCAGATGGGTAATAACACAGTTTAGAAACAGTGCAGTACACATTAAGTTTGAGTATTATATATCAGCATATCCCAGTGAAGCCAATGGAGCTATTCCAGTTAGCAGTAGTTAAGAAGTCTATTGGTCTTAAATTGAGTATTTTTTTAAGCATTACATGCATTTTTACACCACAGTCTGAAATCTGTGTCTCTTCTGCCACTCATATGGCCCAATGTGCCATCTAGTGGAAAAGGTCAACCTTAAAAGATACTGTCATCCTGAACTACGAAGGTTTACAGTGGATAATAAAATTAAAAAACCCAAAATACTAAGGATAAAGGGAGTCTTTTATTCTAAAGAGCCGCATACCATCAAGTACAGATGTATGATAAGTAGGTAGAAAAGCATATTTTACAATTTGGAATTAATATGAAAATTATTTCAAATATAAATAAATACTTTTGAATCTTTAACTGTATAGAACTTAATATTGACTGAGGGACAGAGGAACTTATTTTTCTTATTCTAGTGATCAGTATTCATTTCATAAAGGTAATCTGGAGAAGGAAGAGAATGCAAAGGTGAAAGATAAAAATAGAAAAGTACTTATAAAACTCAGAATTTGAAGGAAGTGGTAAAAGCAGTTTTTAGAAGCAATGTCAATTTTCCTGCTGTCTGAAATGCAAATGTAAAAGAAAGCAGTGAAATTTAAACATAGCAAATTATGCTAACAATTGTTTAATGATTAAAAAAATAGCTTTCATGTTTTTCTTCCTATTTTTCCCTTTCATTTTGTTGTCTCTCTCCAACTAGTCTGCTCTAGAGATCCGTTTTCTTTCCTTTTTTTTTTTTTTCCCTCTTACTGTAGAATATATCTGCTACAAACTCAGTCTTTCTTCAGAGTCTTTTTTTCTGGAATTACAGTTGGTTTTGTCATTCATTCCCCCTATCTTAGTCTAATTTTCTTACAGTTTCTTGTAGGATTGTGACTGCAGAACTAGTTTAACTGTATTGCCTACCAAATAACTCCTATGTAATTCATCTTCACAGATACTTTTCTGAACTAACTTTCCCTCAACACTTAAGCTGTAGCAGCAGTTCATACTGTACTAGAAACACATGGTATACTACGAAGTCCAGGAAAGACCCCTCCCTAGAGCTAGACATGGCAGCATTGCACTTAGAATCATGTGTTTGGAGCTGCAGCTAAAGCTTTTGTTTTGAAACCAGACAGGAAAAAACTTACTGCTAGTTAAAGAAGAGTGAACTAAGATCCTGCACAAATGAAATTTTGGGCAAGATACCATTGTGTCAAAGTTCATTCTCTATGGCCTTGCATGCTTGAGTCTTGAACATAAGCTACTGGCGTAGGGGAATATATTTATGGATGCGGTGAAACTATCCCCGTAAAAAGTACATATTTTTCTCCCTCCTGTTTAACAATCTCAAGACTTTTCAATGACTCAGAGAAAAAAAAAAAAAAAAAGGACCAAGAAACCAAAGCTGGGCCCTGACTCTTCCCACTCTAAACCCTCATGTGTATTCATTATATATGTGGCTTCAGTAGCAACTTCAGTAGCAAGGTTTAATTACTTTCAACATGCTACAAAAATTGACCTGGCAAATGCAGGCAAAGAAGGGGAAAAAAAAGTGATAGCTAGCAACTTCAATCTCAGCAAACATATTGAGAATTTTGTGAGAAAAAGAATGTGTACTCCTCAGTCTAACTGTATAATCCTCATCATTGCTGACAGCTTCATGAACTTTCCAAAGAAAATACTTCCCAAAATATTTCACAATGGAAAGCATTAGTCAGCTGAAAGTTGGTAGTTGCTGACGCCTCTTCTCTTGTTGCTGTCTTAATGAACCTCTGACTAGGTGAAGTGATATCTCTATGTCTTCATACACTAGCATCAAACAGACACTTGCTGAACAACCTAGCACTACATTTCATATCCTTCTGATCCAAGACAGGGCTTTAACCAACAAGAATATCGTAACATGAATAAATTTTTCTGGAAGAAAAAATACTATCAGAAGGTGTATAATTTAAATTATTCTAATGGCTTTTCTAAAGCAGTGCTATATATTCTGGCTCTACCACTCACTGCTTTAAAGGCAGTGTTTACCTTAAATCTGTGAAATATATATAGATACCGAAAACGTAACCCTGAGCTGTGCAAATTCAGTGGGAGTATGCTGGTATTCACTGGAAGAGCTGAACAATGATTAAGAAGAACTAGAGAGTTAACTTCCACAAATACACATATCGCATTAGTTGGTGTTAATCAAGGACCTAAACCTTCCTTCTTGCTCTCAACAAATTGTTCAAAAGTATGTTTTCTATGTGCATATACATCACATGTGCAGAGCTTTTCCAAGTTATTCCAAANGGAATAAATTAGAAATAACGACATTAATTTTGGATAGAATAATTAAAAGATAAAGTGCATTAATATTATGTTATACAATTTTTGGCATGAATTTATTAAAATGCACTTCAGCAGTCAGAGCAGAATAAAAGCTAATTTGCAACTGGTTGTAATGGGCTTGGAATCAGCTTTAGCATTAGAAAAAGCTCAAATACAATAGGAAGGAAATGCAATACAATAAAGCAGTGGCTCAGGGGACTGATTGGGATAATGAAGTGCATTTCAATGAATTCTGATGGGTAAAGTATTATTACAGAGGAGCTTATAAACAAGAGGGGAATAGATGAAATTTGCAACAATAGTACTATATTGTCATAGTGCCTTTTTTATTACTACAGAAATTATTTTGAAGTGTGAAATGTACTGGTGTTCTAATAACTAATCTGAAGTGACTGTCTCTATTTCATTGAGCTTTGTTGTTCATCAGCATAGAAAATAGAGACTCTGTGTCTACTCCTTGACAGAACTGCTAATGCTCTATTCACCTTGTCAGCTGTGAGTCTCCACTGCATGCTAAGACCATAGAGCAGACATTCTACACATCTATTAATATGAAATCCAGGGAGGCTGTGGAAGTTTGCTGTTTTGCCTGCTCTGTGGGGGCCTCCTGTGGCCTGAATTAAATGGCTTCTTCTTTTACAGCAAGGCAAAAATAACTCTTACACTTTTTGAAAACGGGACTAATGCCAAGATCAGAAAGCTGTGGTTTGTGCTTTGTGTGTTTGGCAATATTACAAGTAATATTATATGGACTTTAAAATAGTATATTATTTCTTTATGCAAATATTTACTTTCTTGTTGACGTGTTCATAATTTTATAAACCCCAAATCTGACTTGCCTCAAAATGGTAATTCCAACCCCCAGAGTTTAAAGTATAACTTTCTGATAGATTTCTTCTTCATTTAAATGTGTGATCAAATATTATTAGAAACTGAGGAACATGAAGCAATTGTATAATTTCTTTGTTTTCCCAACTCTGTGTTGATAATGTTACAAAATTCCTGTAATGTTAGATACTTTTAGTTTTAAAGGAAAACTGTAAATCTTTCCAACTTTTGGAATATCGCTTAAGAATTTTTGTGAATGGTGCTGAAGAAAAGAGAGTAGGTGAGAAGATGATATGTAATACATCCTTTAACTGTATTTAAGATAATATTAAAATAATTTTGCATCTAATAAGATTTCATAAATGACTTGATTAATCACAAACATCATCATCTTTTGTTCTCCTTAGATTGTGTGTTCTGGGTGGGATTTTACATGTCTTTTACAGGGTTATGCTTACTTAGAACACAATACGTTTTGGGCATTACCACAATATAAGAACATGTTTCCATATTATTATTCTGATTGAAGCATGTCTGATTTAAGATGTGTCTTTACCAATTTCCCACTCATCTAAAAGTATTTCTGGTTCTTCTCTAGAAATACTTCTCCCTTCTTTGTGCCAACTGCATATTTTACGCCATCTGGGAAGTTATGATTTTCCAAAAATAAGCCTCTTGTTATTTCTTAAGAAAGATCCATACAAAGATCTAGTAGATAATGCAGTTGTATCATCAAAGGCTACAATCAAAGACCAGTGATCTCTTGTAAATGAGAAATGAACACCTTCAAGATGAGGGGGAAACTCAGATCACATCTGCTGCTGAAAGTGAACTCTTATTCATTAGTCCTAGTCTGCAGTTCATAAATGTTTGTCTTTCCTAAGTTATTAAACCTCTTGCCCCACAGCATGATTAGTAACACCTAATGACAGCTCATATTTTACCTGAGCAGCCTGTGAAACATGTTGAGTTCATGCCCTCTGAAAGATATTTGCATATGTCTCCATATTCTTTCTCACATCTGTTGAGGGCACATAACAGAAAGAGAACAAGAGCCTTGGAGAAAGAGCACATGAGCTTCACGGCAGGTAGTATTCCAACTGCCAACAAAATAAATCGTGTTACAGGAGGTAAATGTGAAGCCACTTAAGATTGCACTATGAGTAAAGAACTGCTTTTGCTTATTGTGTTTGCAGGTATTTCCATCTCAGGCAACCACATCAAGGGAAAAATAAGCAGCATAAAAACAGATGTGATAGGCCACAAAATGCTATATGCTATATAAAACTAGCCCTGAGACCATAACTGATGTTAGTCAATAATAGAAAGTGCCTTTCCCATATAGAGTGAAGAAGAAGGAAAAAAATCCCCATCTTGGTCCTGCCCAAGAAATATTACTTTTATTGTGTGTGGATGTGTGAAAGCAAGGGTCATCCATTTCTCAGCTACAATCAGCCTTTGGAAAGTATCAGACTCACACAGCAGGTAGCAGGTTTCAGCAATCACCATGTATCATATGGGACTGGCTGTCAGTGGAGTGCAGGAAAGCAGAAGAAAAAGCATACAGGAAGGTCTATTTTCTGCCTCGCTGTCTTTAGTTTCTCCTTCCCAAAGCCTTCCCTTCCTGTCTGTTCCAGCTCTACACAGTGGATGTGCCAGACCAAACCAGTGCAGTTCAAATGCCTTCAGTAAACACAACTGGCCTGATAAATGGTAGATGTTGAGCAACCTAATACCGCTCTAAAGCAAAGCTTCATAACTACCATGTTTTTGTTTTGTACATCTATTTGATAAATGTTCTAAAGCAAGTAGCAGCTGCTGTCTATTGGGAAACAGTGTCTCTAGTGTTCACAAAAGTAGAATTGTCTGAATTCAGTCTTTCATCTGTGATAAACAAGTCTCCATTATGTACTGTGCTCTGGGTTAATGTTTCTCTATTCTAACTTGAAAGGAGTGATGTGATTGCAGCCTATCAGTTACAAAGATAAAGCACTTAAGCGGATCTACTGATGAAGAATTCGGAGGAAAAAACTTCCTGGCTCTAACCATGGACCAAAGGGATTCCAAGGGGACTAATGTGAGGATCTCTCCCCTTACTAACTCCCCCACAATGTAGGATGTCAGGATCTCTCCCTGGCAATCTCCCCACGGGAGATCTGCATCTTCATACCTGCCTACCTCGTTCTTTTCCCTTTGGATGACCCTTTACCCCAAATAAATTCTTGATACAGCATTTATCCTCTATACTCCTTTCCCATTATTAGAGATACCCTCTAAATATCACCACCTCAGTCTGAATAAATGAAATTTATTATATAAATGAAATTTCACGAAATGAATCAAATGAGATGAATTAAATTCACATTTCATAAAGTGAAACAAAATGTAAATTGATTTAATGAAATAAAATCATTCAAAAAATTTCACAATATGGCATATCTACAGCAGCATTGCAGATATGGTGGTACTATTGGCACCTTTAATTTCAATATTGTCAATTTCACTATTGCAGCAGCAGCAATATCACAATAATGGTATATTGCAAGCCATTAGTACAAATAGGGAAAAAAACAAGTTCGCAGTACAGAGTTACAAGCTAAGTAAGTAACATCCCCATCCATAGAGACATAAGGTCTGCATGTGATCTGTTTCTTTTAAATTCTTGTGATTTATGTAAGAGTCGAGCCTGATTATTTCCAAGAAAGCAGAGACCACAGCCTTCCCAATAACAAGCATCTGTCGCTGGGAAAGAGAGCGGAGTTCCCACGGAGCGACAGCCCCCGGGGTCTTCAATCCGCTGCCGCGCCCGGTGACCGCCAGAGGGCGCCGCAACACCGGCTCAGCGGCGGTGCGGCTCCCTCCCATCCCGAGCGGATCCCTCCTCTATCCCGAGCGGCTCCCTCCCATCCCGAGCGGATTCCGCCCATCCCGATCGCATCCCTCCTATCCCGGCGGCTAACTCCATTTTGGCGCCTCCCTCCCATCCCGAGCGGATCCGTCCCATCCCGGCTTGCTCACAGTCTCCCCTCGGCAGCTCTCCTCCTGTCCCCGGGCAGATTCCCCGCTGGCTCCCTCTCCCCGCCTCGCCGCCCAGGTCTGGGGATTCTTGCACCTGCCGGTTACATGGTTCTGTCCGGCACCGAACGTGCTGGTGCAACCCGTCGCGCTTGAGGGAGCAACAGCCGGCGACGACTAACTTGAGACCTCCCTGGCTGTTTTTTCTACGGTTGAAAAAAAAAAGGTGTACGAATGTACGAATGTTAAATGTGAGGTGAAGATCATCCCACTCAGCTACATCTCTCTCGAGATAAAAAGGCAGACACAAGATAAGGGTGTCAGTCACTGGGAATGCTTTTCTTGTAACTTGAAAGCCACATGTTAAAGGAAACAAAGAGTGATGCAGTTGTAAAATGATGTAGTAGAACACCGTGTGATGTAATTTTTTTTTTTTTACGTTAACCTTCTGTAAACCTTTACAACTAATAACTTCCTGCAAAGGTACACAGAGAACAGTTGACTATATACACTCAAAAAAGACCTCATCATATAATTTCATGTGAGAACTATTATTGGGAAAACAACACAATGAAAAAAGTCCTCCAGTGGCCTCCATCCTGCTCAAATTTATTTTTATTTATTTATTTTTAATTGCATGGGCTTTTCTTCTTTCCCAGCTGCTATTCAAAGAAACTGGGCAGAAGAGGCTTCAAGTTAGCGTCACCCAAAACCTGGTGCCTAGCCAGCAGTCTGATTCATCAAAGTGTTAAAGCAAAGGCTTCAATACTTTGTAGAAAAAAGAGGGGCTTAAGCAAGTATTTAAAGCTAAATACGTTTGTTTGGGCTTTGCTGCATTTAAGACTAGGGATGCACAGAAACGTTAGCCCTGGGCCTGCACCTCCATCTTGACCAGAGTGTTTCAGTCCTGAGAGGAGTGTTACTGGCTTCAGTACTTAACAGGCCAATCTGATAGGAATACTGATTGCTTGCATTAATGCATATTCTGTAGGTTTCTTTATGGAAGTATGACAGTAATACACAAGTGAAAAGAAACTTTTCTTCCTAATATTCAAAATGTTAATGGAGCAATATTGGATATGAGAAAGTACGATACCAGGAGAACCTGAGATTCCCTACTTCATCTCAGAAAGATAAAACATGTCTTTTATATGCTGTAGTGTTGCTTTTGATCCTTATGTGATTATGTAGGTTGGTTATTATAGAGGCAGGGTGAAAAATCGGCATCTTTCTTAAATGAATTTTTGATGAAAAATTGTTGTCAGATGAAGTTCTGACAGGTGTTCAGTTCACCCCATTTTTCTGAAAATAGAAGAAGAATGCTCTCTTTCAAAAGATGTGCATCAGAATTGGGGGAGGAGAAATAGAGAATGAACCAGACATTCATTTGATGCAGGTCAACAGGTAAATACATGCAGTGGACTTACACAAAGCTAAAGCTGGAGCCTGGTATCTTTAGGAAAATGTTGTACCACAGGCACCACACGAGCTCATTGTTCTTCCTCTAAAATTGAAATATCTAAATACTGTGTATATGCTAGAGTGATTTGATGGAGGCAGAGACATTTCTTTCTCTATAGCAGAAAATGATACCCTTGAAAAAATGGGTAATTAATCAAACCTGTATGGCTGCGTAAGATTGATTGAGCACAGGGCATATTCTGATGGAGACAGGTAGAAGAAATTAATTACTGACCTGGGCCATATTAGGAAATTTTGGCATACTGTGTTTGATGGTGTATTGGAGAAGATTTCATCACACATCATCTAGTGAAAAAGGAAAAAAAAAAATAGCCCCATAGGAAAAAAAATGGATTATAGAGAGGATCAAGATCTAAAATGAGATTTTTTTCTTGGCTTTATAGAGTGATGTAGGAAGTAGCAATTTGTTTGAGAAGTGACACTCTTTCAGACCTAGCTCTTAGTAACTGAGAAACATAAGTCATCAATTTTTTTTAACCTTCCAGTAGTTAATGGCATTCTAGAAGGCAAGTCATGAAGAAACACTTCCTAGAAAAATGTAGTGGGTTTTCTTAATTAAATATTTGAAGGGATGAGAACAGAAACTTGAAAAATTGCTATGAAGGATGAAAGTGAATAGCAACAAAATGAAGATTTTTTCCACCATAATTGTCTGAAAATTGAGAGGTAGGATATAAAGAAAACCAGATACAATTACTTCAGTAAATACTGATTTACTTCGTGGTAAATCAAAGGATATTTACTATGAAGAAAAGGAGCTTTTCAGGTAACAAGCATCAAAAGCATACACAAGTTTAACAATCAGCATCAACAGTGTGAAATTATACTGTGGGAACATATAGTAAAAATAACACTAGCATAAGGTGTTCTCCTACTGCCAGATCTGCTAAGCAAATAGGAACTTCATTTTGCACCAGCTGCAGCTTCCAAGTGGTCTACAAATGGTGCCATATGGTCTGCAATACGTAGATTGGTGCTCTAATACTATGGCTGCCCCCCACTGTACCTAAGTATGTAGGACATATGCTACATTACATTACTTAATCATGCATTACCATGCATCTGTAAGCATTCATTTAAAAATTTCTGATACATTTTCTTAATTTAAAGGATGAAATTTTCTGAATTTTCTGTGGAAACCCATTTAGATTCCATTTTAACAACACAATGAATTGAATCTTAGTTGCAGGCCTTATGTTGTTTTAATTAATTAAGCATATGAATCCATAAGCAGGTTTCTTTTATTTAGCTATTATGTTATACTTTTATCTGTTCTGGGATGGAGTGAAATGTTTCATTAGAATTAATAGAGGTTTTCTAGGTGACTACACATACATGAGATAAAAGGTCTAGACAAGAAAGAGAGAAACAATAGAACAGTGAAGAAGTTCAACATTCATCTTCAATGATCAATATTAAAGTTAGAGTGGCTTCTACATCAGGCTAATCTTTAGTTGAATACATCGATAGTCATATAATAAATGAAGATTTGGTGAAAGTTTTTCAAATCAGCAAAACTAGAAAAGAAGAATTGTTTTCTGAAAAAGAATTCCACATTTCTCTATGTTGAAATTTTTTAGGCTAGTAGAATAATTGCAGTCAGGTCTATATTTATAGATTTTTGTCTTTTAAATAATAATGGATTATTCATTGTTATGTAATTGCCCCTTCTTCCAAAATACGTACCGACAAAAATGTTTGGTTGGTTTTTGGTATATTTTTGTCCCAAAGATTTAAAATTTTATGAGGTATTTGGCATTGATTTGTTCCATTTAATGAAAAGTTTGATTTTTTAAAGGAATCCTTATTTTAATCCACAGTTAAAGTCTTCAAGGCTACACACTTCTCATTTTTATATATTTTTTGTACCGGGGAAGTTAGCCTGTGTCCCAGTGAGTCCCATAAGCTCCTGATGGACAGTCATAGAGCAGAGCCTTTGTGTCTCAGTGATTTATGGTTCCCACTCTGATCATACAGTCTACTAGTGGGTAAAGGATTGGACTCAACAGAGGAAAAACCTCTTTAAAAGTAGTTTATGTTTTAAACTCCTTTATTATAGCAAAGTAATGGCTATATTAGCATTCTCTAACATGTCCTTAAATATCAGAATATCAGTTTAGTAATGAAGTAGCTCTCAAAAGAGCTCCATCTGGTTGGCTCTAACTGATGCAGAAACTCCAGTCTATGTTGGATGCACCCCGAAATAAAATTTTGTCTTCCTTGTCTCTCATCCATCATTTTACAGGGTTCAGGATAAAGATTTATGTCTCTTTTGCATTGCAACATTCTGTCATGCAACATGACAACACTGGAATATTTAGCACATAAAAGGTAAAAATTGTCAACAACGCATACAAATTTGCGTCTAAACCTTCTACCACTTCACATACTGATCTTAATTGATGGAGCCTAATTAGGTATTTTTATCTTCACAACTAGTTGCTGCTTTGATTGTTAGGGAAATAATATCTTAATCTGTAGATTTGTGGGAGACTATATGTACTCTGAAGGAAGTTTTCACTTTTTTAATAGTCTATTCCACACCAAAGCTGTTCTTTGGGAATGTATATGGGGAGGACAAACTTCCCTCAGAATCAGAGCACTAGCCTGTGCTTTAATCTGATCTGGTAAGTGTATGTTTACAAACTTATGAAGTTATATGGGGTTATCTAATAGCAGGATGTAACCAAAAGTGAAGAAAATGAGAGCTTTCATTTTGGCCTACAATAAAGTAATTTGACTGAGGTCATCTAGACAATCAGGAGCAGGATATAGGAGTTCTAGTTTGTTCTAATATTAGACTTCTTTTTAGCTGTGTATAACTTCTCAAAATTCAGCAGGACTCTCATTTTCTAGATGGCTGTTCAAGAAAATAGGGAGCAGCTAAATAGTAATTCAGCATCATTTTACAATGTATGCAGTCATATGGAGAAAACATAATTCATACCTAAGAAAGCATGTACTTTCTGATCATCAATATGAGAACTTCAGTTGTGATTACTGGATCATGAGGTTGGACAGTTGAACACCTGTTGTGGGTTGGGAAATAAAAACCGTTCCCCCTCCATTCCCCGGCGGGCGCAGGCGCGCAGGGACTGCGCTGGGAACGGGGCCGCCGTGGGGCTGTGCCAGTGCCAGGGCCGCCCTGCACCTGTGGGGCCGTGCCGGTGCCGGGGCCACCCTGCACCTGCGGGGCCACACCGGGAGCCGGGACGCCCTGCGCCCGTGGGGCTGCGCGGGGACTGCTCCGGTGCCGGGGCTGCAGGCGCTACCATTTCCG
>VYZS01018577.1:1673-14432 GCA_013400695.1 Neodrepanis coruscans | reverse complement strand
TTTTATTCCTTTTCCCCGGGGGCAAGTGGTCTAGCTATTATCGGCGGCTACTGCCCGGGTTCCAAAGACCACATCTCTTCCATCAGCACTAAATCCCTCTTGGGGCTATTGGGAAGGGGAGGGAGGGGGGCGTTCGCAGTTTCTAATTTTCTTGAGTGTTTTTCTTCAGTAAACAGCCGAGCAGAAGCTCGCGCTGCTGGAGAGCCCTCAGATCGGCCGTGTGCTTCCTCTAATTACCCCGGCGTCTCTCCCGAGACGTCTACCCCGGGAGCCCAGAGAGAGACAAGCACTATTTCCAGAGCGTCCTCATCCCAACACGGGCCCTGGGAAACTTAATTTGTCTGTCTTGTTGCACTTTATTTGTTGGGTTTTGTGTGTGTGCGAAATAAACTGTGATATTTGTTTGTTTTCTTCATTTTGGGGTGTGTTTGTGGCTTCTCTTGGAAATCTCTTGTCCAAAATCATTAAATTTGTGGTAAAACCATGACAACACCACACTATCAAAACCCATTTTTATCTTTAATCTCTTAGTGTGATTTTTGTTTTGTTCTTAACAGAAGCTTTTGTATTTGTATATTTATCTGCCTGCCTGTCTCAGACCACAATTGAGTAAGTTGAAATACAGCTCTTGAACTGGTGTTTCCAGTTGGAAATTTTACAGGAACCATGACAACAGAAAGCTTAGTTCTCATTAGGAATTACAGTGGCTCAGCAGCATAGGTCATTTGAGGCTGCTGATACAGAAACGTGTGATTAAATCAAATTTATATTCCCCCTTAATATCCTATCAGAATAATCTTCTTATCCCATATCATTAAATCACATAAGAACTTAAGGTAACAGCTAAATGCAACTAGAGTTTCCTAGAGGATACAGCAGTACATTGGTGTATGGCTCCAAATACAGGAAACGTGTTCCTACTCGAAAAGATTCTTTTCTCCAAGTGTTTTGCAGGGATTAGGCAATTCATACTAGAAAGCACTTAGTCAAACTCCCTGTGGAACCAGGAGTGCTATTTAGTGGTCTAGGGCATTTCAAAGTCACTATGGTTGAGGCCACAACATCAAAATATTATGGACATGACATTTAATATTTAAAACTTTTTAAAATTTAAAATATAATTTTCTAACTCAATTAAAACTGACTGACTTCATATAAAATTATGTGACTAAGGGAAGAGAGGGGAACCTCTTGGCTTTTCCAGCCATCTTCTTTAAGTAAGCGTGCACTAGCTATTTACATTAACCATTTTCGCGGAGAAGGGGTCAAACTTTCTCCTATCCATTAAAATAAACATTAACCTGAAAAGGGTACAGAGTTCTGTTTAAAAAGAGATGCTCATAGCCATTTATAGATTTGATAAGGTAATTTCCATGTTTAATTGTAAAGGCTGAACAATTAGCAGTCACAAATATACCTAAACCACCACCAGAAATGTAACAAGTATTTTAGTGTTTTGGTTCTCATTTTTCAAACTGTGACTGTGTTTATTTTAATAATGGATTTAGAACAGATACAATAGTGTTACATTGCTTCTCAATTTTACAGAATCACAGAATATGCCAGGTTGGAAGGAGTCATACCATGTGCCTGAGAGTATCACCCAAATGCTTCTTGAACTCTCTCAGGCTTGGTGCTGTGACCACTTCTCTGGGGAGCCTGTTTCAGGGCCCAGCCACCCTCTGGGTAAAGAATGTTCTTCTAGTATCCAACCTAAACCTTCCCTGACACAACCTCATGCCATTCCCTCAGGTCCTGTTACTGGTCACCACAGAGATCAGTGCCTGCTCCACTTCACCTTGAGAGGAAGTTGTAGACTGCAATGAGGTTTCCTCTCAGTCTCCTCTTCTCCAGTCTGAATGGAACAAGTGACCTCAGCTGCTTCTCATATGTCTTCTGCTCAAGGCCCTTCACCATCTTCATTGCTCTCCTTCAGACACTCTCTAATAGCTTAATATCTTTCTTACATTGTGGTGACCAAAACTGTACACAATATTCAAGGAGAGGCCACACCAGTGCAGAGCAAAGCGGGACAATCACCTCCCTCGACTGGCTGTCGATGCTTTGCCTGATGCCCCTCACGACACAGTTGGTCCTACTGGCTGCCAGGGTACTGCTGACTCATACTCAAGTTGCTGTCAACCAGGCCTCCAGGTCCCCTTCCACAGCATTATTTTCCAGCATCTTGTTCCCAAGTCTGTACATACATCTGGGGTTGCTCCATTTGAGGCGTAGAATCCTGCACTTCCTCTTGTTGAACTTCATATGTTGTATGGGAACATATCTAACTAAATGTGAAGTATATATAATCTGCTCTGTGTGTGTTGGTGATGATACTCATTTCATATCTTAAAAATTAGGGATGTATTGACTGTTGTCATTTTAGTCTAGTTTTAATTCTGTTGATGGCTATCAATAAAAATATTTGAAGTATTTTAAACTTTCCAAGCAATCTTCAATAATGGGAAATGAGTTCTGGAGAAAAGTTAAGGACAAATAATTTTTTAGAAGGATAAATTATTTTTTACTAGTTTATCACAACCTTAATCCCTTTGTTGCTCTGCTAAATTATTTCTAATCTTCCCCTGCCATTTCACTCTTCTCTCTCAGGTCAAATAAAAACCCTGTCTCTCTTCATCCTGGATAGGATGAAAATATCTAAGACCAAAACTTCTTTGTGCAATCCCCCTTTGCTCTGCTGCCACCTAATGATGGAGGCATGCCATCTCACACAAAGTCTCACTGGAAAACTTTCCATAAAAAAATTATTTTATGGAGTCCTTGTGTAACTATCACTTTTCAGAACTGACAGCTAATAAGAATTAATTCAGTTGCCTCCTCAAACCCACTTGACACAGTAGAGTACCAAAGCATAAGACTATATCTTAACTTGGTGGCAGAGGAGGCAAGGAGAAATGTTCTCTCAGGGCTCTGAGCCTTCTGCAAGGACCCTGAGTTCTCTTTTGGGACCACAGCTACATTTTATGCAATGCCTGTTTAAAAGAATTACTTAGTAAATTCTCTGCTGGTTTGAATTTATTCTGCTTTCATTTTTTTCCATATCTTAGGGAAGCATGGTCTTAACATTGGCTAAGCAAAATGATGGCAGCCTTACAGCTTATAAAAAAGAGTATTTGTAGGCCAAAATTTTTAAGAGGGCTTACTTGAAAGACTGGGAATTAAATTGAGAATTAACATATTTTTATTTTTAAAATCTTCATTTCTATTTTTGCTCACAACAAAGTTCCAAAAGGAAAGTGTGCTTATTTAGATTTCATTGCTGATCTGTGGCTTGCTTGATCTGCAGTGGTGGGTGATACGTACACGTCAAAAAAGTTTTATCTAGCCAACAAAATGAGAATTATATAGGTATCAGAGGGAAACTGGGATGTGAAATATTGAAGAGCCGGTTGAATAATCTAACCACAGAATGTCCCCATAACTGAAATTTGTCAGGGACTCATGTCCCTATAAACTCTGCGGCTACCCTAAGGTCCATACCTAGTATCTCTTATGATAAGAGACAGAGCCTGCATTTCAAGCCTGTTTACAGTTGAAAGCTCTCTTTCAACTGCAAAAAACCCTGTATAGTACATAGATACTGTGCCATTAGGAGATTATTCATTCCGTCAAAGGCAGAAACCACTTTTTCCTCCCAGCCTCCCTCAGCCCTGAATCAGGAGAGTGCGAATGAAGTACATTTATAGTCAAACGCTCTACCCGCGCAGCTCTGATGCTCATCTGTCATCACTCGTGACAAGTCATTAGTGCTCTATCCACCCAGAAGGTAAATCCATCCTCATCAGCCGGCGCTAAGTGCTGCCCCAGCCAGGTGGGTTTTGCTGAGACACAGGATCAGCTTCTGCTGCCTTTTCCTCTGGCTTATCAAGAGGTGGCAGCAAAAAGCCATTTAACCTTTGATCTCAGTCCTCGGGGCTCTGTCACAGGCTCCTGGCAGCCTCCACCCCACGCCCCCACAGAGGCGCCTGTCACGCACAGTCAACAGCCCAGAGCCTCGCCTGCCCTGTCACGTAAGGCAGTGGGAATGACAGCGAATGACAGCCGGGATCAGGCTCAGCAGGGACCACGTCCAGAAGTCGGAGCAGACAGTTGTGTCTGCCGTGAAATCTGACCACAGACGTCAGTTATCCTATGCCATCAATAGACATTGATGGGGCTTACCCTGAGGCAGGAAAAGAAGTCCAGGAAGGGTCAGGCAATAGGTGAAGAGGAATATTTCTGAAAATGAGCAGAAACAAAAAAACCCATAGATTGAAGCACCAAAAAAGGGCATATGAAGAGTAAGTTCTTTTGGGGGATGTAGCCCTTGGGCCATGGTGGGGAGAATTCTCCTTCTAGAAAGGACCACAGCATATTCAGAGTATGCATGTTACTATCGTGATGTTATGTCCAAGATGAGGGACACAGGAAGGAACTTTCTGGTTCACTGTGACAAGCTGACAGTTTGACATTTGTGAGAGGAAAAAAATGGTCACATAATATTAATAAAGACAGCTAGAAAAAATATTTTAAAATTAGATTTGATTAAAAATATAATACCTAACTCTATTTCAAATATTTTCGAGTTTTCTTGCTAAAGAAGGAAATAATTAGTGAATAGCAAGAGACATCATTATTAAATGTTTCAGGATGCTTTCAGAAAACTGATTTGAGATAAAGCAGGTAAAGTCAGCTGCATCACAAGTCAAGGCAAGTTCTAGGGCTTTCAATATTACTACTTACTTCTAAAAGTCACTGGGGCGGTGTCAACGAGTGTGGACAGATACCAGTTGATTAAGCCACCCAGCAGCTCAATATTTTTTCAGTAGGAGATAAAGTATGAAATGCACATGGAGGGAAACTTGGGGTTCTAGAGGATATAAAGAGTAACATACCATGTGTGACAGATATACCTTCTTTTATCTTCTTACTCTATGGCACTGTCATTGCATTTTAACCAAAATTGGCCAAACTCCATTTTCCTGTCTAGAAATATGAATGGTGATAGTTTCTGCTGTCAAAACAGAGTCCCTCCACAGTGGTTAGTTTCAGTTTACCTGAAATTAGAACTTGGTCTCAGTAGAAATAGTAAACAACAAGTAAATGAGATTTTTTGCTAGTATATGGAAACCTTATGTTGTGATTGATAATTTTATCAAATGGTTGTGTGGGTCGTTTTCTATTATGCTACAAAGAATTGTTCTGGATTAATAAAACTTGATAAAATATAGTCAAAATATTGTTTCTAAATTAAAAAATCAAGAAAAGCAATTCAATTAATTGTTCTAAATTTCTTATACTTACTCTTATTTTTAATTCCCTAAATCAGCTCTAATATCAATAATCAGTTACATTAAGAAGACCTAATGAAAAAAATAAATCACACTAGTAAATGAGAAGCAAATAAACATCCTCCCAAAAAGGATAATCCATAAGAGGATTGTTTCCTGAGGTATTTAGTGAAAATTATATTATCCTTTTGATTTAATAAATGGCAAAAATTTCTCTCTTCCTTCCTGGATGCTAGAACCCTAACCTAACAGACATCTGTAGAAGATGTATGTGTGAGCTCTGCTGCTTTGGGTCAGCCTTCGTATTTATGTCAGAGCATCCACCAACAACACACCTAATTAGTTGCAGCAGTCTTAAATGCTTTATGTCATGACATTACTAATGAAATCACCTCTGGAGGAAATATAAGCTTAACATCCTAAAAAATTATCCACAGATTTCAAATGACTGACCTCATAGGGATTTGACCATGAACAGGATGCTAAAGCTTCCAGTGACAACAAATATAAGAATTAAAAGAAATGATTTTGTGAAAAAGATGTCACAGAAAAATTAGCTTTCCTTCTTACCCTTTGTCAGCCTGGGTTTATTACAGCATTCGCCAAGAAATGGCAACCACGTGAACAATGCTAAATCACTGCATTAAAATTCTAGCTACCATGCCACTACTATCCCTACCATCCCTACTATCTAGAGTCGAGACTATACACAATCTCTCTCACATCATCCAGATGCCCCTCAACTAAAAAGTAGTGGACAATTATTAATAGGTTAATAAGGATTTTGGTGCATAGCATTTGGAAGCTCACATATAATTTCATAATTTGCCAGACAAATAAAGAAAATATTAGCAATTCAGGTTATATTGCAGGTATAACATTACAGAATGACAGAAAATAAGAATGTAAGATGATTCCTAAGTTGTAACCCAGGCAGTTCAAGACCTTCCTGTCTTTTTCCAGTGAAGTGTCTGTAAGTTTTCCCAAAAGTTGATTTTCCACATAGAACTTTGCCCACGCTTAAGCGTTATGGAACAACAAAAACTTGTGTGCGAAATGTGGGTCAGCTTAGCCATTGCAAGGTATCATGGTAACTATTAAGATTACTTTCCTTGGTGTTATGTTTTTCAGAATAAAGGCTGTCATGAGTCAAATTTTGCAAACATGTATTAAGGACATTCCTATGAGTACCTCATTCTTCTCTCAAACAGCAATAATCTTTCTGTACTGCTGTTGAGCTGTAACTGTAAAGCAGATTTGGTGACTGCACTTACATGTGCAAAACTGCCATATCAAGCATCATTTGGAATTCAAATCATTCAGCAACTGCCATTATTTTTGCAAATAGATATGTCTTTAAAAATGTGATGTAATGGTGATTCATAGGAAAGTTAGGTGTTGATTCTTGTGATAAAAATTAAGGTACAGAAAAAGTTTGGTATTAGTAATATGGGAAGCCTTGAAGTTTAATGAAAATACTATCAATACTATCAATGTTGTGTTTTATATGACTTCAGAAACAGTAAAATATTTTTAAATTACATGGTAGACTAGGAGAAGTCTTTCTTTTCCTAAAACAGCATCCGCTCCCATCAGATATGTCTTGTGCAGCTTCCATTCTTGCTGAAGATATTGGACTCACTGTGCTCTGGAGTGTGCATCAGCTGCCAGGTTTTTGTGTATTTTGTTGGAGATCTGGCTGTCAGGCAGAACAGGATTCCAGATTCACTAGGTCAGAAAAGGAAAATAAAATTGTCTTGCCTGTGACTTTTTTTTTTCCCCATCCATATATATAAAATTAAAAATTTAAAGAACTCAAGGAAAGCTACACATTAATTGAAAACAGAATATTACTTCTTTACAAGTGTAAGTGCTGCAGGTCCTTCAAAATAAAAGGTTCTAGATGAGATTTTTGGGAAGGGAATATTTGTTTCTTTGAAATTATCAATGTTAAAACTGAAAGAGGCAAAAGTCAGTTTTCAGTATTGTTTTTTCTTAGTGAATGAAGAGTAAAATAGGTACAGGGAGACCTTACAAAATACTTCATGCCCTTCCTTTATGTCATAAAAAACTTGTCTGAGTTTAATCAAATTCAAACTTGTCTGAGATTAATCAAATTCAAAACACAAAAACACCTACTGTGCATGCAAGAAAGCAATGTAAAAATGTGAAATTGACAAAATATATAGTAGCTTTTGGGTTCTTCTAATTACATCTATGTATCACTGATGCCCCATTTTAAGAATTTAAATAAGACTTTCAGTGATGAATTTTCTTGAAGTTATGGAACAAATACAATCCTAAGTGAAATATTTTAAGGAAGAATAACTTTTTGCTGATAAACAGAATTTACTTGCTCTCAGAGGGATTTGTTCATAGAATTGCATGGTTGAGTGAAAGAGTGACTGAATATGAAAAATTACCTTCTCCTTTGTCTTTACTCCCTGTTATTCTGCAACACTTTTTGTTCAAGATACTTTCTCCTTTCTCGGAAAGAATATCTGAGTTCCCTGGAAGAAGCTGGCTGTACCAGGTCACTCCTCAAAGGGTCTACAGGCACTGTGAGAGAGGCAGAATCAGGCAAAATCCTTCAATCAGGAAAAACTGGAAATCTAACTACTTTGGATAGAAGCAGCTATCCTCATGTTGAAGTAGGACAAAGCTGTCCAGGCAACATGAATCCAGGTACCATGACCAACCATTTTTTCTTCTTGGCCTACTTCAGAATATGCTGAAAGCAGTCATTTGTAGGGAATCAGATTCATCACCTGGGTCCTGGGATGCAAACATCATAGCCTGTGTGCAAAATAAGGAAAAATCTTGCCAGTTGTAACATTTCAAAGACACACTCTTCC
The DNA here is from genome assembly GCA_013400695.1 of Neodrepanis coruscans. Lineage (NCBI taxonomy): Eukaryota > Metazoa > Chordata > Aves > Passeriformes > Philepittidae > Neodrepanis > Neodrepanis coruscans. Next base: position 6,286 of record VYZS01018577.1, on the reverse strand, counting down.
CCTTACTCAGCCCTTGAAAATTTTGCCTTTGAGTAAACAGGCCTTGAATATAGGATGAGAAACAAAGTCCACTAACCCAGTAGGAATGGGTCAAAATATAGGGGCAAAGGGTGGGAACAGCTTGGAAAAAGTAGAATAATTACTCAGTGGAGGGATTCAGCTCTCTGTGTTTCAAGGCCTGGATTGACACAACAGAGCTTTGTGACCTTGACTTGATTTCACTGAGAAAATTGTCTCAAAGATGTGAGGTAAAACTGTGCAAGATGGGAAATGAAACACAAAAACTAAAATTTTTGATAATGTGTTATTAGCAAGAAGGGATTAAATGGGGAAAACACTTCCTTAAACCAGATAATATCTCAGAAATCAGTTCGAAAATAGTTGAAAACTCAGCAGCCTTGATGATCATCCTGTTTGAAGGACAGAGACCAGCCTTCTGTGACATGACTGATGACTGCCAGGCCAATGAAAATGCATTGAATGTCTCATTAAGGTTGGTGAGAATATTAATACCTAGTTCAGTAACTCACTGATCTTAGATATATATCATGTGTATTAGCCAAAGAATCATTGCAGTGTACTCTTAAATTGGCTATATTCCGCTTTAAAAGTCTCCATGCAGAAGGTAAAAAGTGGCTGATAGAAACCCCAGTGAGGGAAGGTTATGCCATTTTTGACTGAGGTTGATGCTGCTTCCCCAGCTGAAGCCCATCTCTGCTTCCATCACCCCCAGCTGCATCCCACTTCCATTTCCACAGTGGACTCCATTCCACCCAGAGAGCACAACCATGCAGAAGGAAGCAATGTAGACACAGTAGGCTCATTCCATGCTACCAACCTAGGCTAATTAACTCTTGTGTCCCTGGCTTAACACACTATGTAAAAATTATCTTCAACATAAGCATGGATTCATTAGCTAATTGTAAACAAGTAGTTACTCCAGAGTTTGCGGGCTTCAGCTCAACAGTTCCTCTTAGTTTGCTACATCTTATGTTCTGGTGATCCTCTAAACAACAGCAAGATCAATTACTGAGTAGTTTATCTGGCCCAGGTAGGGTAGGTTTGATCAGTTCCCTGAAGATGGAGGTTGTACATAACTACAGAGGTATGATAGGGATTGTGAAACTCCCTTTCCTTTTGTCTCTGAGACATTCTCGGCCTTTTGTTGCAGCTGTTCTCTCCTGTCACTGCCTGAAGAATTTAATTCACTTAGTATTTCTCCTAAGACTTGGTCCAGTTGGGAAAATGCTGTTCTGCATTCATGTCTTTGGGCTCTGCAGGTAAAATATTCTTAACATGTTGTGGGAAAGCAACATGTCTGAAAATCAAAGTTGGTAGGAGAAGAGCTGAATTTCAATAGAGGAAGCATGAAGAGGGTTCTAACCTCTGAAAAAAAATTACATTCATTTGTAAATATGTTTATTTGCTGCAGTTAGGTGCAAATTCTACAGAGTAACCATCTGTGGCCAACTAATTCTTCCTCAGAAAAAACTATCCAGCAGTACTTAATTTTAAATACAAACATTTTTTCTAAATATATATGTGCTTTAAACTTCACTAGTTCCTACTAATTGAATGTAGCATTGTATAAATTACTATCTGTCTTTCATGCATACAAGTCATTAGCTACATGGTAGACATTTGATACATAAAGACATTCACTTGATATTACAGACATATTCAAGGAATAACCCATAATGTAGAGAAAACCAAGCTATAAATGTGTAATAATATTTCTCTACTATTACAATAGCCAGGCTAACCCTCTGACACCACAGTAAAATCCCTCCATAGTACACACTAAACACTACATAGAAAGAAGAGAAGACCCACAGACGTCGTTACTTCATTTCAATCTGACCAAAATTCACTTTTTTGACTATTTGGTCTGCATGTAGGTCATACTGTCTGTCTTTTTTTGACTCTAGCAAAGTAGACTAAAGTTGTAGTTTTTCCTTGCTTTCACAGTTGTGGAGAGATGTGTGGCAGTAGTCAGCATGTGATTCAAGAATAAGCAAAAAAAGGAACGGATAATTTTGATTTTCAATTGTCCATCTGTCTGAGACCTCCAAGACAGAAACAGTGGTTTCCCCAAAGTCTGACCTATGAGGAATGTTAAAATAAAAATGTTAGGAATTACAGGAATATAAATGCTCTTCTGATCTTAGGCTGCCTTAAATCTATCACTTTCATTGCCTTATATTAAAAAAAAAAAAGTAAAATTCAAAGAGCCCCAAATTTTTCAGAATATTAAAAATCAGTTTTATTTTCCAAAGTTGAAAAGCTAATAAAAGATAATAAGTAATTGCCAACTAGTGAGGCACTGTGTACTAATGAGACATAGAGAGTATCCACTACTTTGGAGGTTGAGCTATACTTTAAAAGCTGATTGGCAAAAATTAGTTCTGGCCAAATTTGCACCTTCTCTCTTTGATGTATTGCACTGCCTCAGACATCCCTGACTGACTGTCAAAATTTTTAGTTTCAAAGCCACTAATATTTGAATCTAGTCGCCAGCAAATGCTTTGACCTTCCTGATATTAGTTCAGGAGAATGACAAAGAATTCATTCATTGTAACTTCATATGTAAATATTACTGTAAACTAGGGTATCGCTGTGAAGAATTTTTTTTATAGCAGCTCATAAGATAATGCTATGTTCAAAAGACCAATGCATACAGTACATCTGCTTACTTGCTACAATTTTAGTAGTTTTACAGTAATGTTCAAATAATTATACATTAATGCTTACTTACCTGTATCTTAATCCAAATAAGGACTTTGAAGCTAACACATTTTGTTTAAACTTTACCATATGGAGCAGAAACCTGAGATAGACAAGAAGGAGCCTTGTTGCCCAATCCAAAAGACCACATATGTCTACAATCATTAGGATGCACAAAGCACCAGGGGAATGACTACAACTGTTCTTTTTCTGGCATCTGTTGATCTTTGTCCACACATGGATTTTGAGTATCCTTTTTCCAAAGAAGGGAGCATTATGCATAGGTCAAAGGGAATTTCTGGTTCTAATTCTGTTGGAATAGGAGGTGATGCCACCTTGCTTAAAAGAGTTTAGAGGTATTTTAAAAGAACGCAACTAAATGTTTCTTTTATACCAAGCCTGATCTCATCAGTGTTTAACAACCGTGTTCCAGTAGTACCGATAAGAACTCTGGTCTTAGGGATTGAGGGAGGAGCTTGGGGCAAGCAAAGTATAGTGAAGTTTAGTAGCAGTGATTGGATTTATAGGTCACAATTTGGGACTTAAGTGCTTCAATATTATAAGACTTCTCATCTGAAGAACCAAGATCTTCACTAAATCTTTAGCCTGTAATCTGAAAAATGAACTTTTCAACATCTTCTGCTCAAGTAGCCTTTCTAATTCGGAAGAAAATTTGTGATTAGTGTCAATTCTGATTCCATCTAATCAAATATTAACTATTTTAAAAATACCTTAGTAAAATTTCTGACTCCTTTGAAGAATTATTTTTTATATGTTCCTGTGTCTTTTACCCCAGTTTCCTTTGATTTTTGCTTTCTTGTTAGAGTTCAAGTTGCTTAAAATAAACACAGGTCAGAAATTTGCAGCATTGATTACTATCGATAACCTCTGGTTTTAATATGACTTTTAATTAATGTTCTGTTTTATTAGATGCTTTAGGACAATACAGAATAAAGAAAATAATAAAGAAAAAAACCCTGAAAATGGAATGACAGTTTAAAATCCACAGTCCTGTAAATAACAGGTCCACCAAAATGAGCATCACTTTTTCATAGTGCTATCACTCCTTGTTGAGTATTGGAGTCTCCATTCAGTAAGACCTTGTTGAAGAATTGTGAAAGTTTTGACAGATAAGCTGCTGAGGTAACTGCTTAGTTCCTTTCCATCTCACTAGCTGTCTGGCAAATGAAAGTCTAATTATGATTTCAACAATTGTAATCTCAATAGCACAGTCAATTACAGTAAAATGCCTATATATTTTTCCAGATTCTGGAAAATTTAAGACTCCTTCCTTCCAGATGTTTATCATTTAGGTCAAGCAATAGGATATGTATAATAAATTTATCCAGTCACAGATGAAAAAAATGAAACCTTTTGTGATATGTGCATTTTTAGATGATGCCCTTATCATCTACCAAATAATAACTAAATTCTGTTTTTAAGCAACAGATAGGTTGCTTAAATGAAAGCTAGGTGGGCAAAATATTGCTTTGTATAAATATCTCACTGTCGTGGGGAGAAAGTGAAAGTAAAACTGGTCTTTTTTCCTACCATGCGGGGTCCCTGGTGGTCGCGCAGGAGCCCGTTGGTCGCGCGCATGGGACCGGCAGCAGCGACAGCCACAGCAGCAGCGACGGCTGGGCGGCCCCGTGGAGCATTGGGGGCTGCGCTGGGGCAGGCTGTGTGGCCGCGCTGCCGCTGCCCATGCCGCCCACGCCACTCATGCCGCTGCCCTGGATGCCCTCGCAGCGGCGGAGTAACAGTGGCGGCACAAGCGGCACGGCGCGGGTGGCGCCGGCCGCTTGGCCCATGCGCCCGCCACCCAGGCAAGCGCGGGCAGCGGCGGTGCTCAGTGCGTGCGTCCCTCGGAGTGGCATCAGCAGGGCCAG
>VYZS01018575.1:0-17041 GCA_013400695.1 Neodrepanis coruscans | reverse complement strand
CTGGATCAGGGAAATTCCTAGGGGCTCCATTGGAGAGGTGGTGTTGCTCATTGTGAATGGTTGGTATATGTTCTTATTTTTTTTCCTTTTTTTTTTTCTCAATTAAAGAAATTCTGTTTAAATCTGCATGAACCAGTCTTCACTTGATAGTGGAGGTGGATTGTCCAGAACCCAAACGGTCCAGGTCAGAATGATATTTGATGAATATTCTCTTGTTTCCTATGTTGCAGTCTACCCTGCAGGAGTTTTAGAGTGCATTTCTAAGTCTTGTGAGATTTGGAAACTAAAACAGATGTTCTGAGTGGCAGGATAGTTATTTTCTTGAGTTCTCTCCTGCCTGGCCCCAGCAGGGTGCTCCAGTGTCGCTGTGAGGAAGTAGCAGATTGGGGTGAGCCTGCAAAGCACAGGAAGGGCTCCATGTGGCACTCTTGCTGTCTATCGAGTGGTGGCCTTCCTGTGGAAAGGTTCCAGATTTCTGTGGAAAGGAGAGCGAGGCATGCTTGTTTTAAATGTCTCAGTGATTTAGGAATTGAACCTGGACCTGGTGGCTGCCAGGCAGTGGTGTCAGAACTATTACACAGAAAACTGAATCACTCCATTGAAACACTTCCTTAAATGGTTTTGTTCCTTCTGTCACTGCAGTGGGAGTGAGGCAGTGAAAACCTTCTGTAAACCCTGAGAGGTACTTGCTCCACCTGCAATGTGTTCGAGGGGCAAAAGTTTGGATTTCCTCTCTGATTTACTGCTCTGTAGTACTGAAGGGAGATTTTTCACCCATATTACCCTCTTTGATCTGGTCTGAGTAATTTGCTGTTGTCTGCTGAATCATCAGTATGAATTTCTTTTCTATGACTGTAAGCCTAATTTTTTCCACCTAACTCTCTATTTGATTTAACTTGTTGAACCATTATTGAATTTGTACTATGTAAACATCTATCTGTAGAAGTCAAATCTGATAGAAGAGAAATCAATTAAGGTAGGGAAAAAAAACTGTACTTGAGGAGCCCTGAAGGACACTCAACTATATTTAATATCCATTGTGGGCAGGGAAGCTTCTATAAGGTGACTGTTCCCTGACACCGGGAGTGTGTTTACCATTAAATCAGAATTGGAATATGAGATTGTGTTTTATTATCCAGAACTGTTAAAATGTAGAAAGGCTTTCTACCACAGATCAGAAAGGTGTAATAGGAGGTCATACATATTTGAACATTTATATCTTGAAAAGTGTAGATAACAAGTATATTTTAAATACTTTTCTTCCGTATAATATATTGAAGCCAAATAGTAATATACAAGGTTCATTCGTATTCATAAAAGGGCTGTATGTTTACTTGAAGCTTTGAATTTGCATGGCATATATCCTATGCAGTCTTATAGAAGAAATATTTCCATTTTAGAATTCAACTTTTGTAACCTTTGGCAACATGTAGTATCAATGGCTCTTTGTTGCTTAAAAAAAGTGAAACTGTAACCTATCCACAAGGATATACAGGGCATTGCTATAGCAACACAGCCTCCCTTCCAGCACTGAGAGAAGTCATGAATAAAAGATGGCATTCTAAAGACAACAAAATAGAAAAGGTTGTTTCAACCCTTCTAATACCTGACATTTGCAGTTATTTTGTTAAATGCAAACCATAAAAAAAAAAAAATTGTTGGGAAAGGGCATGCCTTTGTTGAAAATAGGTGTTTATATATTGGGAATGTTACGAAGAGGATATACACTTTTTGTGTATATCAGCTTAGAGATATATGGAGTAGAAATCAATAGCCAAATCTGACAGCATGCGATTTCTTAAAATGTACATTAAAAAAAAAAATCTTAAATATCTATCTGACTTGAAAAACGGTGTGCTTTCTATCTAAATTAACATAATGAAATATAATGTTGGAAAAACACCACCCATTTTCTGAATGTTGAATGTTTTTTTAAAAAAATTGAAATGGAAATTGTGATTCAGAAAAGGAAAGCTTTTCAGGCTCAGCAAATTTGTATTTTCTTTCAGCTGAATACAGATTATAATGAAAGTGAAGTTCAATCTCATTTTCTTCTGTTCCCTACTCCACTTTCTGGCCCTTAGGACTTTCATGGAAATTATTAATTAATTAACTGTGAGGCATAAGAACAGCTCTATGGTTTTAAANGCCTGTTCAACTTGCTACACCAGCAGAAAACTGGGGACTTTTTTGGTTTGCTTTTTGTTTTTTTTTTTTTTTTTAATGGATGCTATTTGTTACTGCATTTCAGTTCAGATTAAACCCAAGAAGGACAACAAGACCGTTTCCTTACTATGGTCTTGTTTACTAAGAGATTCTTATTAAAAAATACTCTTGCTTTAGAGAAAAAAAAAGTATTTATTTGAAAAATAAAGGAGCATTTATATATGATAATCTTGTTTTATTTACTCTTTGGAGTAATGTGGTGTGTATATGTGCATTTACTCTATTTGCAATTATATCAGTAAGAGATGACTGTTGGTTATGCTGGCAAATTTTCACTGAGTGAATGTGATAGAGGAAGCAACATGATCCAGCAGTGTTGTTAAAACCCTGTCATCTGTCAGTCCCTTGGCTTCAAAGATGGGACACTGACTTCCTTCAGTACACTTTACTTACAATTACATCTTTCCACCNATCTCAGTTCCAGCAGGCAACAGAGCAATACAAGTATGAAGAAAGATGTAGAATAACATTGCTTCTCACCATTGGAAAACCCAACTGTTTTTATCCTGTCCCCTCCCCATTCCAATCCAGTCAGTTTTCTCTGTTTTGGTATAGAGCAAGCAGATGAGATACCATGCCTGGGAAATGCTTTGAGCAAATTTATAGCCTTTAAATATGGAATGAATGGTTTTGTGGGGAACTTGTTACTTTGGTCTTCCTTTGTATCTGTGCTGCTGCAGAGTTGCTGGTTGTTGCCATTGCTCCAAATCCTCTTTGTTCTGCTTGGTGGTTCTTAGGTGTTACACATTGCACTGAAAGCCTTCCCTTGGCAAGACTTATGGCTCTTTCACGGCCCTAGACTCAGGAGAAAAATTCACTCCTCTCACAGTGATTTGGTGCAAGAGACCTACTGTAAGACAAACTGGAATGGAAAAATGACATATCCACATTTAATAATTTTGGAAATAATCAGCCTATAAATTTGTTTCAGTTTGGACATCTCAGGACATTTCCTATAATCACAAAGCTTGTAAAAGATGTCTTTTTCCAAAGTGAAATCTCACCATCTTCTATCACAAATAGCCTTCCTCCACACTACTGAAGTTTCTCTAAAGAAAAAGAGGCACCTCCACTCCAACTCTGTTCAGCAATTTTGGCATGTGACAGTACTATCTTCCAAGATGAGGGGAGGCAGAAAGGCAAAATATCACTGACAGGATCTGGGGAGGGGGAGGGATTAAAACCTGCATTTAGTTACTATTATTCTGATCAGCAAAACTGAAGTGCCACTGACACAAACGGTTACCAACATGACTCCATGCCAATTGTTAAGGGTATTTTAATACCCTTTCTAGTGCAATTTTATAATGATTCTGTTCTTCAGCCCTTCAGGTGACGGACATGCTCAAACAAAAAGCAACAAAAGAACATATCATGTTCTCTTTGCCATTTTGAGCAAACTTGTAGTTAACTAATTCCACCATGCTATGTTAGAACTCTGATTTTTGGACAGCAACTTTAAATTCACCCCAAAGATACTTTGCTATAAATTTAAAAATTAACCTTTTTTGTCTATGCTGTCAAGATTTAGGGTTTTTTTTAGCTGATGTCTGTCTAATGTGCATTAAAAAAGATCTATTATGTTGGTTTTTTCTCCAGAGATAATGAGAATGTTTTTGTTTTGATCTTCTACTGTTCTATTATAGCTGCAGCTAAAGTTGCCCATACCTGTTTTTTTGACTTGTTATAGAGGAAGTACATCTTCTTCACTTGCTGTCTCCTCTTTTTTCTGGCCTGTCTGTCTACACTGTCTGTCTTTAGCAGGGGGAGCAGTCACTGCTCTGATCCCACTATCTGTTTACCTGAACACTAGGAAAAGACAAAATACCTGTAAGCATTGAAGTTAAATAACAGATCACATTGGCAATTGCTGCACAAATTTCTTTTGTAACTCTTTGTAGGAGAAATGATTAACATTCATCAAACCATTTCTTACTGCTACTGAGTGAGCCAGTTCAAATATATGTTCTGCAGTGCTTCTTAACTCATGAATCCTTCTCCTAGTTTTCAATAGCCCAGTGTTGAAGGCCTTTAAAAGGTGTGATATGGTTTGCCTTTGTCTTATTCCTCATACTCACTCATTCAGTACTCAATCTCTCTTCACAGGATGTGTGGAACAGTTGCCTCCTCTGCTGGAGGAGTTCTGTCCAGGATTGTGAGTTACTCTTGACTAGAACAACTTCCTTCCTACCTCCAGTTGGACTTCTAGGTATATCACTGCTTTCTTGTCTGATGGAATACAATACGCACATCGCCATCTAAATGGCTACCATGCAGCTAATAATAGAATAAAGAAAATAAATATATTTTTAATATACATTTTATTAGTGTATTTTCTGCTGTGTCAATACAGTTCTTTACCAAAACTATTCCAAAATAACTGAAAAAAAAGCATTAAATAAACATAGCGAAAAATTAAACTGTTTAGACAATATAAGAACTCTAAAAAGAAACTTACTGGGATTATTTAATCAATTACTAAAGAACTTTATTTACAGCTGCACGTATAATAAGTAATAAAGACCATGCAGTGAATAGCATTGCCTTGACTCTAAATGGCAAGAAAATTACAGTCTAAACAAGCTGGATAACTGTGCAGAGGAGAATGAAGAGAGAACCTGCCTGGCCCCAGAAAATAATCAAAAAGGAAATCAGTGGCAATCCAACACTTTATCCAAGAAATATACATAATAAAAGAATAACTCTGTTCAAGGAGGTTATCTATACTTCCCCAAGTGCCTAATAATCAATCTTGTTATGGCATTTACAGTTTGGATTAAGTTATGACTTTGATGCTTATGACAGTTACAAATGATTGGGCCAATTACTCTATTTTTATGGATTCATTGGATGGCTCAATTTCTTAGTAAGTGTCCAGTAGAATTCATGATTATTTTTGTTATCACTTCAAACATTTCTGAAGGAGAAATCTGTTGCTAACAGGAATCTCATTCAATCTTTAACTTTCAGAATTTTATTCATTCCTTAAAAAAAAGTAAAAATTAGATAGACTGGCAACTGCACTATTTTACTGATTACACCCTCTAAAACAGCACATTGTAATGTATTGCTTCATTCATGAATTTGTGGGAATTTAGCTAAGAGAAACACTTTTGCCTATTTGTAGACAAATTCAGAGTTTCTCAAGTTCATGTCCTTCTGGCTTACAGGACTTGTCACAATCTAAGGCAGATTTTTTTTTTTTTGCAAGAACCTCATGGAGAAATAATTGGCAGAGTATGAGGCTTCATGAATGCCTTGCTAGCTCTCTGTTAAAAGAACCTCCTCTCCTTATCAATAGGTTTTCATAGAACTGAAGGTTAAATATTTAAGTTGCAGAAAGTAGAGCAAAAACCTGTTAACTTGTGTGAATAACTATGTATTAAATAACAAAAACTTTCATTCTTATGTTTTATAGACAGACAATATTTCTTCAGAGCTTCACAGCTACACATTCCATTGATTATACTGTGAGTTAATTAGAGGCAAGAGTACTAGGGCAGAGCATTGTCCTTGAAAACCTTACAATGTTGGCAAGAAAAGATGTGCAACTGATTGTTTGATATCTGTATAACTTCTCTGGCTTTTGTCTCAACTGGTACCTGGGTCTGTATTTACGTAAAGTTCTCTAAGGGCTGTGTTTTTAAGCATTTAACTGACATTAACATATCTTAATATTTATCACAGGCCATCTTTTTATAAATCTGTTTGTTGCCTGTGAGGCAAGATAAGAAATGAAACAAACAAGCATTTTGTAGAGGTGAAGGGAGAGCGCAGCTTTACTGGTCATGTCCGACAATCCAAAGAGAAAATTTATAACAATCTCTCCATTTTTATAACGTTCAAAGTGCCCACCCGTCACACCATCCAACTAAAGCCCATCTTACTACTCTGTCCCCTAAACATCCAACAGAATGGTCCCTTGTTACCTATCTCCACCCCGGTCCAGCCCCTGGCAGGCCTAGAAGCCTAACCCTATGTTTTGTCTCAGTACCCCACTTACCTATACAGAAGAATGCAAACATGTGAAACACAGGCTGTTCTTGGCCCTTAACGTTCCAAGTTATCCAGCTACGTAGCTAGAGCGAATTCCCCAAATCTTAAGCATACCCCCTAAGGCATCATGTTCATAAGTTACATGAAATCACAAACCAAGTACAATGGTAAAACAGTGAAATAGTGTTTGCAAGACAAATGTTATATCCATTCTTCTTTCACAAACATATGTTCCCCTGGCTGCTGTGCGTGAGAAGTACCTCTGGTACAGATGACTAGTCCAGCATGGCAGAGATAAGAGGAGAAGATAAGCATAACTTGGAGAAAAGAGACATAGTTACATTTTATTTTTATAACATGTTTCTGAACAAAACAAATGCAGAGAAGTAAGCACAGTAAGCACAATGTAGCACAGTAAGATACCTACTTTTTTCTCTGAACTGCAAACATATGTAAAGGTCCTTATGCCACTGAGTTTTCCATTCTTATTATTTTAAGATGACTCCAAGATAAGATTGTGCTTGGATACTGAGGTATCAGGTAAAAAAGTTTTTATGCCCTGGGTACACTCTTAGGGAGGAAATACATGTAAACTAGCTGAGGTTGGTTTAGACAGGGGCTATATTCCAGGTACCATGGCTATTTGGACACAAAGAAATAAATCAAGAAGGCAAGAAAGAGGAGGGAAATCAGGTAGATGAATAAAAGAAACCACATGGACATGGAAGAATAGGAAAAAAATCTAAAAATGTTGGGAAAAAATCAACAGAGCAAGATGTGGAAAGAAGGAGAAAAATTGTATTACTTTTTAAAGGGCAGAGGAAAAAAAGATTTTTTTTTTTTGTTTTCTTTTTGTAAGTGCAGAAAACCATTTTTTCCACAAGACTATTATGAGGAATTAGGGCACATTTTGCTTAGTGGTCTTTTTGGCCTGGAAGAGAAATGCTTTTTACTTTTTTCTCCCCAAACAGCTTAGATGTTTCTCCTTCTCTGGCCTTGCAGGGCAGTTAACTCCCTGAAAAGATAACTTTTTCACAGACAACTTTGGAGCCCCCACAACAGGGGGCCAACCAAGGCATTAAGAAGGTTCAGAAAGGAAAAAGTTTTGCATTCTTTCATGCCCAGTGTATGCGCCATTATGTTTAGTGTTCTCTCCTTTGAAAATAAATTTTTTTTTGAGTTCTTCCATTGCCCGGTGTTTTAGGGGTACCTGCGTTATCTTTCTTCACACCTGGCATAGTTGACTGCTTCCCCCCAGTATAACCATGCAGTGATTGTGGAGAAGGCTGAGGACTGGAGAAGCTATGCTGATGATTCCCTGTGTTGTCAGATGGCCTGACGACCCAGATTGTTGGGCCCCTGCGGCCACTTTCTTGGTGATGATGACCTCTTTGGAAGCCTGGCTTGAGATATGGTCTGTGACAGAGGCTGGCCCAGAGATGATCAGAGTGGTTCTGTGTACGCTGCTGTGAGACTTGGTAAGTCTGCCCATATGTTAGTATGCAGAGTGGGCTGGTTTCTGCTGTCTGGACTTAGGGCCTTTGACCAGGAGGTTGGGGCTTTGCAGGGCCAGGTGGCAGCTCTGGAAGAGCAGATCAGTGACCTGAGACACGCATGGAGTTTGGAGTGGGCTGTGTTGGCTGCTCATGAACAGCACTACCAGAAGCTGCATCAGATCATGGAATGCTTGGTGTCCTGCATCACTGGTGTGTGGCCAGAACAGGGTGTAGGTGCAGTCTCACCCTCCTGAATTATTGCCCCTGTCCAGGATCCCACTGGGGATCCCAGGAGATGGGATGGAAGTATTTTGATGGAGTCTTCAGACTCCAATGTTGAATTTGAGCCTAGCCCACAGGCTGCTTTGGTGCCAGCCTGACCCCTGATGTAGCTGGAAGGGCAGCAATATTTGCTTCTTGGTGCAGTGTAGTTTACAAAGACTTAGATTGAGGAGGAGTTGAAACAGTTTTTAGACACTCAGCAGCAGGCATCTGGGCTTCTACGAGCAGGAGACGGTGGGGCCCTGTCTATTCTCTTGGTGGTGTCTGGAAGACTCTGTTGATCTTAGGCCCCCTTCCCTGCTTTCCCCGCTGCTTCTGAGAGCTGTGGCTCTCAATAGATGCCAGTGTGGGAAGCTGGCGAGCTGATAGATTCCACCAGGCCATGGCCACCGTGGCCCTGTGTGTGGGGGCAGCAGCATCCACATATTTCTTGGTCTGTCAGGTGGAGGTCTGGGCGAGGTTCACCTATGCTGGTCTTGGTTCATGAAAGCTTGAGAATTGCTGTATTATTACACCATATGGTTTTTCCTCACGGAACTGCTCTGCAGATCCGCAGCCTGGGGCCTATGCTGAGTTCCCTACAAGAACTGGCCAAGTGAAGAACTATTTGGCAATGGGCTCAACAACAACTTGTAACTTTTGATGCTTGTGGAAATACCTTGATGGAGGTATGTCCACTTGTATTTTGTTGTATTTGAGGGGATTATGCAGACCTTGAAGGATATTACAAAGAGGGATCAGTATATTTGCTGCCTGGCAGGTACCTGGATTGTCCCCTCTGCCTCTGTCAAGGGGGTGGAGATGCATATTCGCAAGCCATGGGTATGGTGTCGGGCACTTCTGCTGTATTCTCTACTAATTTCTGCTTCTCAAGTTTCTGTTTTTCAGGTGTTTTCCACAGCTTCCAAAGCCTTCTTTATGAGGGCAGGTACTGGGCCTGTGCTTTGGATTTTGGGCCTGTACTTCGACTGACATCCTGATGAGCAAGGCTTGTTTGTTCCTCGCTAGTCTGGGTGGGCAGTTGCCTCGCCCCACGCAGATCTGGGTATACCCTTGTAGAATTATCATGTGGATACTTGTGTGTAGTAACTCCTTTTCATTTTATTCATGTTTTCCATACAGTGGATGTAGAGCCCTGAGACCTTTCCCAGCCCAGCTATGGATATGCTGCCTTCTGTCTCAGTACTATGCACGCTGTTCTGAGCCTGATGCATAGAGAGGGATTTTGACATCAGCAGGGCTCTATATGATGACTGCTGCACCTTGTAGGTGATGTTCTGCTGGCTGAACGGTTTAATATCACAGCAGAAGAACTGAAATATTTACTTCATGGCATTATATGTTTGTCTTTTTCCTAGATGCTTTGCCCTGTGGCTTTGCACACTGTTAAGTTCTATATTTCTGTTTCCAGTGGGAAAGCCTTCGTAAGCAAGGGAGTGGAGTGTAAATTCAGAAAACCATTTTTTCCACAAGATTATGAGGAGTTAGGGCTCATTTCCGAGGCCTTTCTTGCACAGAAGAGGCATTCTTCCCCTCCATGCCTCCCCACCTTGTCTGTATCTCCTTCTCTGGCCTCGCAGAGCAGTTAACTCCATGAAAATACACCTTTTTCACAGACAACTTTGGAGAATCCACAAGGGTGGGATGAAGCAGGCATTAAGAAGGCTTGCAAAGGAAAAAGTTTTGCATTCTTTCATGCCTGGTTATGCACCATTATGTTTAGTTTTCTCTCCTTTGAAAAGAAGTTTTTCTAAGTCCTTCCACTGCCTGGAATTTTGGAGGTATCTGAGTTATCTTTCTTCACACTTCTACTAAAAGCTTGTTGCAAAAATATATCTACATATAGTTGAAATTATTTTCAATGTTGTGTGCATAAATTTGTGGATGCTTGTCTATATCTTATATTGACTAAATTTGATTTCTCTACATTCTTGCATGAGATGGTTGTATGTAATTTTTTTATAATTTAAGCATTTTTGAAAGAAAAATACTGCTTTTCTAGTGTGAACTGCATAGAAGGGGGCTTTGGTTGCAATACATGTAATTACAGGATGGAAAATTCCTCTTGCCAAGGGTGTTGATATTCTTCAGCTCCTATCATTTAAATTTCAGGTGGTCCTGGAAATTGTTGCTAGTTTCATACTCAAGAAAGTAAGAGGTCCAAACATAGTCTCCAGTCAGCTTTATTCATCCTTGAATTCTGTTCAAAATTTGCTTCATGGCACAGTGATTTTAGACCACTCTTTTATTTATTTATTTATTTATTTATTTATTTTATTTTATTTTATTTTATTTTATTTTATTTTATTTTATTTTAGTTAGTTAGTTTTGACTTATTTATATAAATCTCTTTTCCCCTTTACTGACTGTTCTCACTGTCCTGGGCTGGCCTTAATGAATTTATTTCCGGGTTAAATGAGCCAAATTTAATTCTGTTCTTATTTCAAGGAAACTCACTGAGCTGGGGAAAAAAAAAGTGGGTGATAAAAGAGAGAGAAAATTAAAAAACTCTATCCGTATCCCTGAGTGAATTTCACTGTGATCCGGGTGTTTCTGGTTGACTCGAAGTTAGCCAGTGTGATGCTCATTTACAAGAAGGATTGGAAGGAGGATCTGGGGAACTACAGGCCTGTCAGCCTGGCCTCAGTGCCAGGGAAGGTTATGGAACAGATCATCATGAGTGTGTCACAAAGCATGTACAGGAAAACCAGGGAATCAGGCCCAGACAGAAAGAGTTTAGGAAAGGCAGGTCCTGCTTGACCAGCCTGATCTATGATGTGTTGATCTGTCTAGCGGATCAGGGAAAGGCAGTGAATGTAGTCTACTCGGACTTCAGTAAAGCCTTTGATACTGTCTACCACAGAATTTTCCTGGAGAAAATGGCAGCCCACAGCTTGGACTGCTCTTTGCTGGGTTAAAAGCTGTCTGAATGGCTGGGCCCAGAGAGCAGCGGTGAACAGTGCTACATCCAGTTGGTGTTCAGTCATTCATTCACTATTGGGGTTCCCCAGGGCTCAGTATTGGGGCCAGTCCTATTTAGTACCTTTATTGATGATCTGGATGAGGGAATCCAGTACACCCTAACACAGTTCACAGACAACACCAAGTTAGGTGGGAGTGTGGATCTGCTGGAGGGCAGGAAGGCTCTGCAGAGGGATCTGGACAGGCTGTATTGATGGGCTTAGGCCAGTTTATGATGTTCTGCAAGACAAGTTACCAGGTGCTGCCCTTGGACCACAATAACCCCAGGCAATGCTACAGTCTTGAGGTAGAGTGGCTGGAAGGCTGCCAGGTGGAAAAGGACCTGGGATGCTGGTTGACAGCCAGCTGAACATGATCCAGCAGTGTGCCCAGGTGGCCAAGAAGGCCAGTGGTACCCTGGCTTGTATCAGAAATACTGTGGCCAACAAGAGTAGCGAAGTAATTGTCTCTTTGTACTCAGCACTGGTTAGTCTGGGCCCCTCACTGCAAGAAAGACACTGAGGTGCTGGAGCATGTCCAGAGGGAGCTGGGGTTGTTTATCCTCAAGAAAAGGAGGCTCATGGGAGATGTTTTTGTTCTGTACAACTACTTGAAAGAAGGTTGTAGCAAGATGGGGATCAGTCTCTTCTCCCAGGCAGTTAGTGACAGGACAAAATGACATAACTTCAGCCTGTGCCAGGGGAAGTTCAGCTGGACATCATGAAAAATTTCTTCACTGTAAAGGTGGTCAGGCATTGCCACAGTCTGCCTCAGAACATGATGGAGTTACCATCCCCGAAAATGTTAAAAAAATGACTGGATGTGACACTTAGTGCTATAATTTATTTGACGTGATGGCGTATGGTGAAAGGTTGGCCTCAATGATCTTGGAAGTCTTTTCCAACATTAATTATTCTATGATTCTTTGATTTGAAGACTCTGTTTATGCCCAGATGAGTAATTTGTTGACTTTGACTCTTTTTGCAGCAACAAAATTTAAAATGTCCAAAAAAGTGAGATAATATTTAAGTAATAGAGATTTTTAAACTTTTTACTGTCTCTGGCTTTTTTAGATAAGACACATTGAATTGAAACACATCTTGTTGAAACATTGTTCTTGACATTTTCACCTGCAGCCTTAGTTTTCTTTGAATTTACCAAAAGTGGCTTTTGTTGTGCTCAAATGTGGGGCAGTGTCTCTAAATAACTTGGCATTTGTAAAACATGGTGTAGTGGTTTGACCTGGGCTGGATGCTAGGGACCCACTGAAGTCAACCTCTGACTCCCCCCTGCAAACATCTGAGGAGAGAAAATATAACTAAGGGCTTCATGAGTTGAGATAAGGACCATAAAAGATTCCTCACTAATCACCGTCACAGGCAAAACAGACTCTATGTGGGGATATTAATTAAATTTATTACTAACAAGATCAGAGCTTAAGAATGAGAAATGTAAGAGACACCTTTCCCCCCATCCCCTCCTTCTCTACCTTCAACCTCTTTTGCCCCAGCAATGCAGGGAGACAGGGCAGGGATTTTACAGTCAGTTGTTGTTTTCTGCCGCTGCTTAGGGGGAGGAGTCCTTCCCCTGCATCCCATGGCGTCCCTCCCACGGGATTCAGCTCTTCACAAACTTCTCCAGTGTGAGTCTCTCCCACAGGAGACAGTCCTTCATGAACTGCTCTGATGAGAGTCCATCCCGCAGGCAACAGTTCTTCAGACACTGCTGCTACATGGGTCACGTTCCACAGGGTACAGTCCTTCAGGTATAGCCTGGAGCTGGCTGGCATTGGCTCTGCTGGACATGTAGGAAGCTTCCAGCAGCTTCTTGAAGAAGCCTCCCCTACAGCCCCCTGACTGCTACCAAAACCTGGCTACAGAAAACCCACTACATATGGACAGAGAAGACTGATGTTGTTTAGTGTTTTATATAAACAAAAATCTGGTATGATCAGCCAAAACCAACCATCCATTGAATATTATGGCCAGTACAATGTGGCAATTACTGTCACATAAGAAACATTAGTTTAATAATCCATTTTTGGTTATTCTGCCTTCTGGTATGCTTGAAACTGTGAGTGCAAAGGTATTTCTGACAAAAAGGTACTGAACCTTTCATACCATGCACAGAGAATGAGAACAAATTGCTGACAGATTGGAATAATTTCTGTGGGGTCACTCATGTCAATTGCAATGTGCAGAATTTTTTGCTGTTTTAATAAAAATATCTTTAATATCTTTACTTGACTAGTAAACTGCAATTACCTTTTTTTTCCCCTTTATTTTTGTTATCAGTGGTGCAAATAGTAATTACTTTTTCACTCCATTTTTCATTTCAATAATCTGGAAAACAGAGATTGCTGTCAAAACAACAAGGTTCTCTTTTTCTTCCAAGATTTTTCATATTCATTGAATGATGAAATGCAATGTCTAATCTTTAGCCCAGGTGAAAGGTTCTGCAATTGCACGAAAAAAGGCAGGCTTAGTCATATTCAGAAACTAATTTACTTTCTAAAACAACAATAATGAAAAACCCAGAATAATAGATTAAGAGTATCACAATATAATATTTCACAAATAATCCCAGACATCATATGCTTTTCCACTTTCTTATTTAATGGAAATGATATAAATTATATTTTGATGTTAGCTACTTGCCATACAGTACACTTATCCATCAATGGTTACAATTCTTAAGGCTGTTACCTTAATCCACAACAGAAAATAATAATGAAAATAAAATTATTTTAACTTTGCAATTATTTTCTAATATCATAATGATGATCTGTTCTGCAATATTGGCTGCAACCTTCTCAAATTCAATATCAGGGAAGGCATAAAAAGCAGAACTTTTTGCCCATCTGCCCACCATAATACAATCTACAACTAGAAAGCACATACAAATGAAGAACCTTTCTGAAAAGAATTCAAGTGAAGGAGCCCAAAGGATGAAATCCTTGCAGAAGACTGAAGCTACCAGAGATGCCGTGGAATTTCTATCAAAATAAGAAAATAGAACACCCCGGCAAGATAATGTAAAACTGTTATGAAGCATAAAAAAAGTTGTTGAGCTGTAACTTGCTAAAAAGCATTAGCACGAGTAATAACAGCATTTAAAATAAGTAGAGACTTTGACTTAGTTCTGACAAAGTGTAAAAGAAACATTCAAGAAAGAAGATTATAGCAAAAAAAAAAACCCCACAAACAATGCAACCAACCAAAAAACCCTATATGAAACAACAAAAAGCAAAAAAAGAGGAGTGATTGTTTTTAGTATTTTTTTTGCAGTTGAGCCTTTCTGTGTGGAGAACAAATTAAGTATCTTTGACTTAGCTGTCATCAAACAGGTTTAGAACAAATTTATATATGTATAGTAGCAAAACAACAAAAATAATTTTTGTTGATCTGAAAACTCTAGAAGAAATCAAAACTAAACTGCTCAACACATCTTGTGAAGGATAATTATGGCTTACATCAGCCCTGATACCTGAGAAGTGTAAAGGAGGTAGCTGTGAAGCCAAGTTTTTTAAAGAACCTGTATAGTGTGAGGTTTGTTAGTGTGTTTGGACTCCATAGTGAGGAGATTGGATGAAATCATAATAAAGATCAGAGTTAGTATGTCATAGTGTTTTAATGTGCTGTAATATAAAGGGTTGGCACAGGTGGGATACTTAATAGTTGTCTGACCAAAGGCTAACAAATATTATATGGAATACATTTCTTCCTGAAGTAGCAGTGGGTTAAAGAACAGGGGAAAAAAACAGGATAGATAATTTTTTACCAGAAGATTTAGTAGCTGAATGGATGTAGCTGTATGATAATCAACATTTAACTGGATGTGAATGAGATAATATTTGGCTGACATGAAATTATTCAAGATAACCAGATTTTACTGTAAACAGTTGTGTAAAGATATTAGTATTGAGTGGTTCGCTGAGGAAAGACCAAATAAATGCAAACTAATCCTCCTGAAGGAAAAACAGTTTTAATGATAAAGTTCATGGTGGTGGACTTTAAATTAACAATGATCTTGAAAATTATCTGATCAATTCTTTTAAGACATCCACCCAATTCTTAGCAACTATCAAAAGAAAAACATTGGGAAAAGAATGATAATTAATCAAAAGAAAGCTTGATTATGTGTATATTGAGGAGATGGAAGCATAGTAAATGGTTTGTGGAAGAATAGAGGGAAATAGACCTAGAAAAGGCAGAGAGAAGAAGAGAGGGGAAGGTTAGAGATATGGGACAATGTCTGTATGAGAGATATAATTGCATACCGGTGGGCTTCAGCTTGGTAAAGAGACAACAAAAGGTGGGTCTCATAGAGGAACATAAAATTATGAATGACAGAAAGAAACTGAATAGGGAATGATTACTCACTGTGGGGTACCCAGGGAAACTATTATGAGCAGATTTAAAACAAACAAAAGAAAGCCCTTTCCTGCATAACAAGATTATACTTTAAGATTCATTTCCATAGGATGCCAAAACTACAAATAAATTCAAAGAAATGATTAATGATTAAACAATTTTATAAAGGAAAGACTGTGAAGAGCTATTAAAAATGAGATGGATGATTTTGAATGTAAGTGGCTGGTAACTACTGCTCTACTTTCCCTCTTTCTTATATACTTTTCATCTAACAATCAGCTGCTGGTCACTGGCTGAGAAAAATCTTTTCGTTTTTAGTTTGATCTAGTGATGCCTTATCTCAATTTTCTTATCTTGCCTTTTAGGCAACGCCTTTTAGCATGTCTGTTTTTACGGAAAACAGCATAGAAAATAAGATTTTTTTCAATCTTAAATATGTAAGCTCTGATTCTGCTGTCCTTTATCCCCTCTTTTTGTCAGTATAAAAGGTAACTAGGTTTCATTTGGGCAGCATGATTAATTGTAATATAACTGAGAACTTCAGAATCAATAATATTTCAATAATAATCCTAGCAAAATATTTCAATAAATGATCCTTTTTAGACATTAATTGTATGTTTAATGGTGTACAAATATTTTCTTTGTTGCTAAGAAAAAGGAACAAAAATAGAATATATAGCTTGAGACTCAGTAAGTATAGTGTGGGTTAAGGACAAATAAGAGAGAGATATATTCACAATCTAGTAAGGGAAGCTAATTCAGTTCCTCTACAGTCTCCCTTTAGGGAAGTAAAAAATGAGGTAGGAATGAATGGCTAAGTGTTTTCAATATCTTTATGTTTACAAAATAGTACCAGAAGGACAGTAATCCAGGTGTTTGTTGTCCTTTATTACTGTATGAATGCAGAGACTTCCATTCATTTCAAGGGCTACCCCACTAAATGAATTGTTTCTGTTGGAACAGAAAACAGCCTGGTTAGAGAACGTGGGTGTCATGATGGATCTGCAAAACTACTGTGACAACAATCCTTTCTCTGTCAAGGCCTAACATGAACAAAACTGTTACTCTGGAATTTGTACATGAAAGGTCTACAAAATGTTACCAGGGTTTTCCTCTCTCCATTTCTGAGGGGAGAAAATTAGATTCTTCTGCCTGCAAAGATGAGAAAGCTACAGTTTGAATTGAGATTATTCTGAGAGGGGGAAAAAAAATAAAGCTCTAAATATCTGAGAAAGAATGAAGCCCTTAGAGCTCGTGCAATGGGAGAAATGAGAGAAAATGGAAAGGCTGACTGTTAAAGTTGCCATCGGCAACTGAAATATTCAGGTGAACTGTCAAGAATCAATTGTTCTCCCATTTATTTAAAATTTATGAACAGGTACTGTTGTATCACCTGTAATATTCACTTCTGAAAGCTGAAGAATGACAGAGCCCATTTGAATGTGCACCCCGCCACTCAGGCAGCTTCCTAATGGAAATGGGACTTGTATTGCCATTTGTTTCCAGGATAAGAGGTCTGGCAATGTTAAACTTGACACTGGCTTCACATGGCAATGCATGTACACCCAGACAGGCTCTAGGTATAGGAGTAGCATGTCTGCTGTGTGAAGTTGGACGGGCTGGAAATACTATGTGGAGGTGGATATTTGTGGTGTTGGATATATTGTACAACGGCAATAAACAGTTGTCGTGGGTCGAAGAATGGAA
>VYZS01018574.1:6929-32975 GCA_013400695.1 Neodrepanis coruscans | reverse complement strand
GCGCGGAGCCGAGCCGGATGAGGAGGCGGCCGTGTCGAAGCGCGGAGGAGCGCGGTGAGCCGGGCCGGGGTGAGCGGAGCCCCTCGGGGCAAGGGCGGCGGCAGTAGCCGGAGCCCGGAGGTGCCGCCGGGGCAGCCCCGGAAGGTCCCGGCAGGCGCCGCGCTGTCCGTCATGGCGGCGGAGGTGAGGCGGCGGCGGCGGCTGTTCCAGCACCGAGGGGGCGCGGCCGCGGCCCCGGCGGCAGCTGGAGGCGCCGGGACGGGAGCGGGTGCGGGGCTGCGAGGCAGAGAGGGATGGAGGGGCCCCGGCGGTGCCGCCTCGCCGGTGTCAGGGCTCGCCCAGCGCTACGGCTGCGGGAGTGGAGGGCAAAGCGCCGTCCCTACAATTCCTGCTGAGTCGGTGCCGCGCTCCTCTCCCGAAGTGTCCGTAGGGAAACAAGGAGCAGAGGTGTGTTGCAGCCTGTCACACAGGTCTGGCCGTGTGGCCCTCACGAGGGTTCGTCCCAGTCCTCTCCAGCCGCCGCAAAGGTTTTTGGTATTTGTGGGGGGTTTTTTGCTGCATTTTAGTGACACTGGCAGTGTTTTCCGAACTGTGTATTTATATATATTTCTCTTCCTCTAGGTATCATTTCAGAACGCACTTGATTCGATATGGCTTTGATTAGCCGACAGAGTTTCCAGTTTTGTTCGTCCAGCACACCAGCAAGCAGGTCCGTTTGGATGACCCTGAGCAAAAGCTTGAGCTTTGTCAGTGGGCAGCAAAAGCCCCCAGACTGTAGCTCGTTAGCCAGGAGGATGGTATGTGTCAAAAATAAATCTCAATACACGTTTTGTAGGAGAAACCATGTACAGCTGCGGATGCAGTCGCTTTCTGTTAACGAAAGTGTGCATCTTTGTGGAGATACTAAATCTAATAATGTGTGGATGGATGAACAATTATTTTTCAAGAAGTTGAATAACCTTTGTACATCGAAAGAGATTTTTGACTTTCTTAGCTGTCTAGAAGTCATGTCTGATACTATGGCTTCGGGAGCCCTGAAGAGAATTTCTGATGTTGAGGTGGATAACAATGGCCTGAAAAACCGTGGAGTGTTAGAGAATGAAGTTTTCAGGGCATTATGCTTCCAGTTTGAATTTCAATCTTCAAAACTCTCAAACACTGGGCTACTGAATGCATTGCAGGCTTTGATAATGCTACGTGTTGATCCACAGAGCACGCTGATGGCAAGCTTGTTTTCAGAGAGCGAGGAGCGGCTTGGTAAGGGACAGTTGAGTGCAGAAAATCTCTGTGCTCTTGGAGAGAGTCTGCTTGAACTGGAAAGCCCTAATTGTGCAACACTGGAACAAATTGTGAACCGCATGCAAGAAAAAGACATTGAGACGTGGAGTCCAAGGGAAATAGTGATGATTTATAAGATACTGGAGGTGACTGTCAGGGAAGAGAAACAAGACCACAACTTGCTAAGCAGACTGAACAGTGTCACATTATCCAAAGTTTCGCAGCTAAGCCCAAACTTTGCAAGTGTAATACTGAATTCACTCGTGTTTCTTCGTCAGACTCGGGCAGTTGCCTTAGTCACTGCACTGTGTAAACATTCTGTTAAGCATGTTCCGCATTTCACAGATTATGAACTGGTAAATGTCCTGGAAGCCTTCCTATACTTTGGACATTGTGAACAAAGTCTTACAGAGGCACTGGAAGGATATGTCCCCAAGTCCATCCTTACCATGCATCCTCAGACAGTCTTCAAAGTCATGCAGTATTGCTGCCAAAAGATGATTCTTTCAAAGCCCATCTTTGATGCAGTGGCAGAAGGTTTTATCTCTGATGCCGACAGACTTACCACCGACCAGATTGCTGGGTATATTATACCATTTGGGACTCTTAACTATCTGCCTCCAAGTGCTTCTTCCTTGTTTAGGAAACTCGAAACTGTGCTGCATACTCGCCTTGGTCACTTTCAGCCTCACACCTTGCTGAACCTGCTACACTCATGTGTCCTTATTCAACGTTACCCACTAAATTTTCTGCCAAAAATATTTAGTCGCTATTTTCTGCAAAAGCTTCAAGGTAAGGAGCAGTGTTTCTCTTGGGGTGTTCCGTATTTCTTTCCATTACGTGGTTTGTCTCTTGTCAAGCAGACAGTTTTTATCACTTTCATCCATCAAATCAACAATGACCTGATGATCTTGTGGGTCTCTTCCAACTTAGAATATTCTGTGATTTAAGTGACTTTAAGTGATTTCAGGGAATAGCCATCAGGAGGCCAAAGAGTCTTGCCTCCTTATGACAGTTGCAGTTGTCTTTCATGTGATGTCAGTTAGAAGAATTTGAAAATTGCACTGTACAATCTTAAACAGAGACATGAATTACCTTAAAAAAATTATTTCATTTAATCCTTCAGCTTTTCTAAAAAATACTGACCTGGTTTTCCCCATGTTTGTCTCTTACAGGCTGCTAGAACATCCTCCATGTGATACCCTTAAGGGTAGATTTTTATGATGCAGACAATTTTCCAGAAATTATTTGGTATTATCCACTATTTGCAAATTTTTTTTTAAAAAAAGTGAAACAATGACATTCTGGAATTATAACTTTTATAACTTGGGGAGAAGGGGGTATTGGAATGGGATATTTATCCAAGACCTCAATCAAACTTACTCTTGTCTGTAGAATGTCCTACATCTGTCAGATGCTTTTGTTTTCGTTTGTTACAGAATATGACAGTTTTAACTAAGCTCTTGCTAGTTGTTTTAGTGTTGATATTTCTGAAAATAATGGCTTCATTTTTCTAACTGTCCTTTCTGTTTATTCAAACAACTGTCGAGACTTGTAATGATCAAGGATCTTCTCTGCACATTGAACTGAATAGCTTTTCCTAACTTCTACATGGTTTCTTGTGTAAAGATACATCGTTGAAAGTACACCTGAAAGCCCGAATGTTGTTGTTTCAGCTCAGCCACCTGGTTTGAACAGAGTTGTTGCCACCCAGCTAACCCAGCTTTTTCTGACTGTTACCCTGGAGTGCCCATTTTATGAGGTACAGTACATGTGAAACCAGAAGTGATGTTAACAAGAGGTGGTAAGTTCATTAGGGCCCTGTTTATAGTTAGTTGAGTCCTTCCCATCAAAATACTGGAATTAGACAAAACAGCTTTTTTTCCCCTTGGTTAAAATATGAAGCATTTCTGCCTGATCGATTGATTTGATATAGTTGTATGTTTGACAAAACTGACTATTAAGTTATTAAAGTGGGTTTTTTTGTATTTCCAAATACTTTCCCAACAGCCACTTCTTTTTTACGTTTGGCTTGTGAAGTTGTGGGGCACACTTTGATGTATGGAAACAGTTGTGCATTTCTCATGTTCAGCATGACAGCACGGAAGCTTGCTGTGGATGTTCTGGTGGTTGGTTGGGGGATTTTAAGTTTCCAGCAGATCATACCTCAGACTGCAGGTCTCTCAATAAACTTGGCTTTGAAATGCACAGAATACATTTTTCCTCATTAATATGAGTTAATGACAAAGATGTTACCTCCCTTTTTCTGTTGTTTGATTTGGCTTTCTGTTCTTATGTAGGGTCCGAAATTCTCTACAAAGTATCAAGTAAAGGCCCTTCCCATGCCTCACAATTCTTGTGATATTCACCTCCTTAAAAGGGTGAAGGCTGGATTACTTTATTTACTGAAAAAAAGAATATATTTTGCATCAGAGGTATCAACACCATATTTCTATGCAGTTGGTAAGTAACATTTCTCTAGATTAAGAATTAAATATGAGTTTATGCTGCCAAAACTTTAAATCCCTTTGTGAGCATTCTAAGCTCTGCAAATACAGAAAAAGTAAACTGGAATACAAAATTGTAGAGGGTCTGAAATGGGGAACTGTCATGGGAACTTCAAGTAAATCCATTTTTAAAGTCAGAAAGAAGAAAAGGAGGGGAAAAGAACTGCAATGTTACTTGGAATTTACACAGCCAGTCTGCATTGAAAATAGCTGCTAACTCTTGTATTCTCTATTTTTACTATCAGCTCCTTATCCTTTAAACAATTTGTATAATGTAAAGCAAAATGCCACTTGCCTGATCTCCCTGCTTTAGTGTTTAGAAGAGAAGGGAGAACTGGAAGGTGGTCAGCCCTATGCCCTTCTCAGCTGGGCTCCTCTGCCCTCAGCAAGAACTATTGAGTATACTGAGTCAGAGGGGTCTTGAGGGCTGAAAGAGAGGGGTGAGCAAAACAGTGTTTCATGTAGCCAGAAAGGAAACAGAAGGTAACAAGAGGAAAGATGTGTGCCCAGGAGGGGTGAATGATAACAAGATGTTGAGGGAAGGGCCTCTTGGATGCCATGGATGTCAGAGGGATTTAAAAAAAACCCAAAAAAAACACGAGGGAGGGATGATTACAAAATTATTCTGCATTTGAGCTTACATGTGTTTGTTGAAGTTGGCAAATTGACATAATCTAAAAAATTAGGGAATGAATGAGAAAAAAAAAGAGTGGAGGCAGGGAAAGAGAG
The DNA here is from genome assembly GCA_013400695.1 of Neodrepanis coruscans. NCBI lineage: Eukaryota > Metazoa > Chordata > Aves > Passeriformes > Philepittidae > Neodrepanis > Neodrepanis coruscans. Next base: position 28,461 of record VYZS01018574.1, on the reverse strand, counting down.
ACTCTTCCCCAAGCTCTCAAAATTCCAGAGGCCATAGACAGCCCAGCAACTTGCCATTTAACTACATTATAGTTTTTACTGGACTTGGAATACTCCTTTGCTAGCTTGCATTAGGAAGGGCTGAAGAGTTACTAATTATCACTCATTTTTGTTAGATTTATACACATCTTCTGCAAGCCTCTCTGATTCAGAAAAAGAGTTGAGATAGTATTTTAGTTACTTTATAAAACAATGAACTGTGAGAAGATGAGAATTATGGTAAGCAGTTTGTTGTGTGAAATGAGTTTCAATGTAATTAGTTTTTTCATTTATACTAGATATCGAGATTAAATTAGATGAAGAGGGTTTTGTACTGCCTGCAGCCCAATGTGAAGAGGTACACAGACGGTAAGAGAATAAAAGAAACCACTGGTAAAATGTTGGTTAACATTGACAGAGAGCATCCAGGGTGAAACCTTTGCAAAATTTAAGCTATTTGGAATGTGTATATTGACTTAACAGAGTTCAGGTTTCACACTGAAACCACTGGCAGAAGGACAAAATTAACAATCTGTGCTTTTTGCTTATTGTTTTGCCACCTGACTATGTGGTGTCAGACAATTAGTCGTTACCCAGTGACTGCTAGGATCAAGTGATCCTGATTTGACTTCTGTAATGTATTTAGATCTTCATTTTCAAATTAAAACTAGATTCTACTCAAGTGTATTTGCATAGATTTAACATAGTTTAAGATAGTTTGAGTTGACAAATTTACTTCTATAAGGAATCCTGTGTAATGGAGATATTTTCTACAGATGCTGGGTTTTTTATTTGACAAATGCATAGGTGTTTTAAAAATATGTTAAACAAGGATTCTTTAGAGAAGCGTTGGATAAAAAGTTCAGTAACCTGCCTGTGTGGTATTTACAACTGCACTGCTGTAAATAAAGCAAAATACTTTGAAAAGGTTATGCTTTCTCCAGCTTAACCTTCACAAGACTCAGAAACTAGTATAGATTCTTTCAAAACTCCCATGCTTAACTGCTTAACACTGGGCTTTACTATTTTTTTAAATGAGTTTTCATGTGTAAATAAAGTCACAATATTAAGCAACTTTTTAACAGTAGAATTTTGGTTTAAGTTGATGGGATTTTTATCTCCAAGAACTAAAAAACCAGTTAAAATCCATGATGTGGCCAACCATACATACAAGTTTAACTTAAACAGATTTATCTTAACTTTAACTTGAACTCTCAAAAAATTTAACACGTAAACTAGTAAGTTAAATAAATTAAGCTGCTGAAATGCTTTCAAACTGAGGCAAGTTTTTTCTGTGTTTTTCCTTCTAAAAGAATTCAAAACTGCTTATGAATAGTAGTATTAAAAATATCAAAATCTCCTTAACTTGTATGGTAATTATTGTTCAAAGCAAATTAAAAAGCTTTTCCAATCACTTTCACTAGGCTTCAAGCTTTACCTTCCACCCTTAAATTGAATGATTTAAGTTGTCCTGAACCAGGTAACTCCCATCCTACAGCCTCTGATTATAGGCAGTATAAGGAAGTAAGAAGGGAGGTATCTTCTCATGCTTCTTAGGAACTGCAGTAGTTGTGATTAAAATAACTGATTGTTGGGATTTTTTTTGTTTCATATGACACTTATGCTTGATTTTAGAATTGCCCTCTGTGTTGATGGTCAAAATAGATTTTGTGCTAATAGCCACAATCTGCTGGGAGAGGAAGCTATTAAACAGAGACATCTCCGGTTACTTGGTTACGAAGTTGTGCAGGTAAAGTCCAAAGACAGTGATTTGCTTTTGCTCTGACTAACAAAAGAAGTAAAAAATGATTTTACAATGCTTTAAACTGTAGTTTCAGTTAATTCCTAAGGCAGATGTAATCATTTCCTTTCTATATTATGTTCTCTCTGCCTAGCTTTTGCCTGTTTGAGNATACATTTTAAAAATGGGGACCTATTCTACCCCGTAACAGGGGTATACAGAAATTCCTTTTTCTTTCTTGGATAAGTTAGTATAATCTATCTGTGTTTTCTGCTAAATAGCATCTGCTTGAGAGAGTACATTTCTGCAGTGATTAACTCAAATCTTGACTGAAAGGAAAATGTTGTATAAGAGTTCAGTAGAACTGGCATTTTTAATTAAGTACTTTTTTTAAAGGTTGGAATTTGGAGTTTAAAAATAGGAGTTAAAAAAATAAACTGCTTTGTATGGTAAATAAACTATTCACACGAGAACATATCTTTTATTTTGTGTGTTGAATTTGTAAGGGTATTTTTAACCTTTAAATATAGTTTTTTCAAGATTTTATTTTCCATTTATAATTACTTACTACATAAGACTAACTCCATAATATTTAACTTAGTTCAAACTGTAGTGGTTACCACTCTTTGTTTTACAGTAACCTTTTTTGCAGGTGATTTACAGNGTTATAAACAATGAGAGATTGCAATAGAATCAACAACAACCAACAGAATTTATTTTACAAAGAACAAAATTAACAATAAAAATGCAAAGGGGACAGACTGTGCTCCTCCAGGCTGGCTGGTGGAGCAAGGGAGGAAGGAGGCTGGCCTGTGGGATGGCGCTGAATTCCTCTCTGGGGTTCCTCAAAGATAGAAAAGTGAAAAGAACCCCTCCTTTCCTGCTGCTAGCTCCGCANTAAAAATAGGAGTTAAAAAAATAAACTGCTTTGTATGGTAAATAAACTATTCACACGAGAACATATCTTTTATTTTGTGTGTTGAATTTGTAAGGGTATTTTTAACCTTTAAACATAGTTTTTTCAAGATTTTATTTTCCATTTATAATTACTTACTACATAAGACTAACTCCATAATATTTAACTTAGTTCAAACTGTAGTGGTTACCACTCTTTGTTTTACAGTAACCTTTTTTGCAGGTGATTTACAGTTAGGATTAAATGTTTCTTTTAAAGCAGAAAAAACTTGATGTGTAATTTTCCGTCTTCTTAATGAATCTTATCGAGTTGTTTGTTAAAAGGTTTTTCAGCAATCATTTTTGTTGTTTCCAGATTCCGTTTTTTGAGACTGAGAGTCTAGAAAATTGCAGGAAAATGGCAGAATATCTACACAAGAAAATCTTCCCTTATACATATGGACTCAGCAACTGACACCGGAGGATACCACTAAATCACAGGTTGACGTCCTATACTAGAATGTGTAAATACTGTGCATGAAGAAAAACACTGTTTTCTAAATAACACCATCTCAGATTAATTTTAACTTAAATTAAAATGTGAAACCTTCCAATATTTGGAACAATTGAAATGTAAAGAGTAATAAAGAGCATCATATTTTCTTAAGTTTTGTGTCAATATTTATTATAAGTTGACATGTAAATGTCAGAGAATCAGTGCTGCTTTTCCCTTTTATTTCACAGATTTTAATTCACAGCTGCAAATAGATCAAGGATACATTCTGAATGTACAGAATATGCCATGCTACCTACTAATTTGGGTTTTTCTTGACAGTGTAAGAAGAAATTGTGCAATTTGCTTCTAGCTGTTAGCATGATTTCCCGAGTGTTTCATAAAACTAAAACTTGCAGTAGTTGCAAAAGCAGTATTGGCTTATTGCTCTTACTTAAGGAATGTAGAGTGCTGTTTAATAAATAGCAATGCCTTACAGAAAATTAGAGCATTTTAAATAAAAAAAGATTTGCTTTACTGTGTAAAGTAACAGCTGCAACAGGATAATAACTTGCCTCTCTGGGGGCACCTGATGTTCTTGATATATATTCTATTTGTAATTTTGTGTTTGGTGGCAGTTTTAGCTAAGTTGTGTAAGTGGAGTCACGTATGCACTCCAGAATTCCTTCAGTTTACAGGAACTCTATGCTCTGAAGCTCAGAAGAACTATGTCCTACGGCAGTCCTTTTTTATGTATGAATAGAAATTCTGGAACAGAGAACCAGAACCACCACCTACTTCTTCTGGAACAAGTGTTCCCTAACTCGGGTCAATGCTTTGCTTTGCAGATGGATGAAGGGAAAACAACGTGGTTTTATAAAGTGCACTTGAGGAACTGTGATGTAAAACACGCTTTCAGGTTAGCTTGTGATTTATGAGTAGCAAAACACAATTTGGAGTGTCATCTAGTTTGATTCTGTTTTGATACAAAAAAAGGTGAAAATTTTACATCATTGACATTCTGTGTATTTTACCAATACCAGTTTTACCAGAACATGGCCATTTTTTCCTTCTGAGGCTACTGTTAATACTTTGTGAGTTGCAGGTATCTTTCAATGGTCACAATAATCCCTGGAGATTTATCAGATGCAAAATTCAGATCCAAAATACAATTTACATTGTGTCATGCTGTGCATTCTGTTCTTGATAATTTGCAGCATGTATAAAACCCTTACTCACATAAGTATGTCACCACTGACAAGTGAGGGAGCACCAAGAGGTAACGAGATACTTTCCAGCACTGTAATAATATGCTCAGACATCAGTCACCTAACAATTTGTCATTCTAGCAAAAGAGAAATTGAAGGAGAACAGAGGATATGCCTTTGCAGACATTTATAAAAGACTTATCCCTAATACAGAAGGAAACTGTCAAGGTATTCTTTTGACACTGAGCAGTGAAGGGAAAAATCAAGCACTCAAGACATGAATGAGAAACAAACTGTGAAAGGCCTTCAGAAGTGAGGAGGGATGAGAAGGAGGTGATTTAAGGAAAGAAATGAGATAGGAAAACTCAAACTGGTGTTTTGATGACTCACCTTTCTCCCCAGTGGAAGTGAACTGGTGATGTCTACTTCTCACACAGGCCAGAAGGTGGTGGTGTTCCCAAATGAATTTGATTTCCAATAGTTTTTCAAACACAGATGGTATGTAAATACAGTGAGGCCACCTAAAAGAAGTAATTTGTACTGACTGTCCCAAGCTAAGAATAACCTGCCAAGAATACATCCATATTCCATCTCATTCTTTACTGGTATACATCTGATACTGATTTTTGAAAAAGTATTCTGGTATTAGAAAACATTTCCTTCTGACTTTGTTCTTACTGTGATTCATTTAGTGAAGTATTTATTATTGAAAAGTAATGTTGCAGTTAATATCCTCTTGTCCCTAGCTCACTGAGTATAGAGAAACCTGCAGGTCATGAACAATGAAAGTAACAAATTTAAATTTAAACATTGCTCTAAACATGCTTTTGAAATGACTACTGCTTAAATCCTTGTGTTTTTTTCCATCCTTTCTACCAAACTATTCAGTACTTTTCCTGCTAGTGTTACTTTTCCCCCCTTTTTCTTCAGCATTGAATAAAGAACCAATGATGATTTTCCTTTTCAAATCAATGTCAGACACCATTTCTATAGTAAAAGTCAGTAAAATAAACATCTGAAATCAGCTAAACCCAGATTTTGTCTATTCAAGTGCTAAGTGCTCAGAAGTACCTTTTAACTAGACTTCCACTTGAAGCCTGCTGGAGCCACTAAGCACTTCTGGAAATCAGATAATTTCTTTATTTACCATTTATGAGTAAGTCCATCCATTTTAGAAAGTTCTGAGCTGAATCTCCGTTTCAGCTCTTATGCAGGTAAAAAGATGCCCCATGATTCTGTAGCAACATTGTAAGGATTAAAAAGTCTGTGACCACTGATAGTTTGAGAAACAAGCTTGTTTAAATGTTAAGTCTGTGAATAGCTATATAGAAGCAGTGCCTAGAATTGCAGAGGCAGCTCTTGACCCAGCAGGTCTCAGTTCCAGCATTGCTTTGTGACATGTTCAACTCTGTTGATACTACTCTTCATCAGATTTTTACAAGAATGTAAGAAGACATTTTAATTAGCATAAGGGAAAGTACAGCTGCTATTTCATCCTATTTTTAATCCAGCTCTTTCTTATTAACTAAAATGTAGAGGAAAAGGCAAAAGCACTATATTGCTTTTTGATGTGGTTTTATTTATTTTTTTTTTACATAAATGTAGCTGCAAATGATAGATACAAGAGATATAACATGGACCCAGGCTTGGAGAAGGTTTTTCCAATAATCATATGCTGCCATTTTTCCCGTAGATTGCCGCATACACGTGATAAGCCCTTGCATGTTCTTTGGTTAGCTCCTCTAAGGGCTTATTTATGCGTCTCCCATACTCTGAAGATGACAACACAGGAACAGGTCTTGCCATTTCCTATGAAAATATAAAAGTCGCCTTATAAGAGAACCAGAGAGTGAATAGAAATTTGGCAGTTTTCTAATGCTAAATGTGCATTTGCTAAAGGGGCAAAATAACTGTCAGAACTGTACAGCACCTGCTATATGGATGTGTATTTATTTAGCAGTGATCTGCACCCTTACTGTTCCATCCTTGCCTTAGTATTTTATCTATTTTAATAAACCAGTAATGTGTCACTAGATGACATGATAATAAAACCTGGAGCTGTAGTTTGGTAACTTTATGCACATACATAAACACATGATTACCATGTGATCACTGGCCAACTAAATGCTATGTTACTGAAAAGCACAGATCTTATTTTTCTTGTGCACTGAATCGCATGATTCATTTGAAAAGCAGGAGAGATTTATGTCCCCTGTTACAGGAACACCTACCCTGCTTGCTTTCAAACGTGTGTGAAAGCACAGCATGAAAAAAGCCAAAGCCTAAAGAAAAACTAGGAGCAGCCAATTGTCCACGCAAGCTTTCCCTGATGGAAATAAAGCATATACTAATTTATTTCTACACAGTGAAAGTTTTTACTAAAGATGCTTGTAGCTGTTAAAATTACAGAAATAACTGCTTTGCAACGATAGGAAGAAGACTTGATGAAACATAACCTGACTAAGAAAAGATAGCTGCACTTGAGGTGGCTGTGCAATCACTATCTGCAATCTGCAGTTCCTTCCTGTGCTACAGCAACAGGGAGCTCCAGAGTCAGAAGAAAAAGACAGGATTTGGTTTTTTTCCTTCCCTAACCAGAGGTCTTAGGTTTATGACGCTGCTTGTGTGTTTGTGCACTGGCTAACACAGTAAGCCTTGGGCCCCAATGTGTTTATCTAGTCTTATAATATAAATAGAATCTAAAAGGAGAATCAAAGTGCAGATGTCACACCACAGTTCAAATGCAAACAAATGACTTCTTTGCTACAACAGACACAAGTCTGAGCCAAATCAGAACTTGAGTCCTGCAAGGGCATAGGTGGGAACACAGACTGGAGGGGTCTCATGGTAGAGCAGTCAGCTGAGAGACATTTCCAGACTCATGGAACCTGAGATTATTGGGAAGATGCTATAAATCTTCCTCCCCNCAGACTCATGGAACCTGAGATTATTGGGAAGATGCTATAAATCTTCCCCCCCCCCCCCCCAAAGAAAAAAACCCACCAAACACACCCACCCAAGAGAAAAGCTCATTACAAAACAACAATTCATCCCCCAGTTCTGCTCACCTTGCGCCACTCTATTAAAAGCTATTCAGTACACCAACTTTTAACCCCAACAGAATGAAAATCAAGTCAACAAGAGTGGCAGACAAAATTAAGACTATATCCTTCCCTGCCCCAGTTGTGGATAAATATTGAAAAATGAGAAATGAGAAAATCTTTGTACCATCAAGAAAGACTTTGCTATGATACAGGGTTTACAGCGCTAACAACAGCCAACAGGTATGTCATTCCAATAGTTTGTGTTCCTTTTACATAAGTAATCAATTTTCAGCATCCTCAGTAGCACAGCACTGCCTGTGCACACTGGCATTTCATCTTTGTGGGTTTGGCATTCAGCAGATTTCAGATTTTCCAACAGTTGGCTGGGAAGCATCCTGCTGCACGCCTTCGCAGTGTGTAATTCTAGCCCTGTTAACACTTGAAATCAGCAATGGCATCCTTGTTCAAACACTCTGCCACGGTTACTGTGCTGTGTGTAGCTAAACCCAGCACCTGTGACTCTACGCTTGAATTCCCTGAGTGCACCCAGGCTCTGCAGAAAATGAGGGGCTTTCTTGCAGTGTTTTTGTTTTTTCCACTTCGAGTAGAGTAGTGCATTGTGGTGGATTCAGCCTTTCTGCTTTCAGTGTTGTACTAGAAAGATGTCGATTGTGGTATTTTTATTTATTATATTTTATAATATAGTTGTTATTGTATAAAGTCTGTTGAGGGCCACAGTGATAATTAAAGAGGAGGAGTTGAGTATGTGACCTGCACTTAGTCATGGTTACATCCAGTGTTGGATGTCATCACGTGCAGCAGAATCATGTTGTAGCATTAAACAGCTGTGGATTTGATGTGTCTCCATACTAATTAAAAGGCTGGATTAAGGGACACCTGTTCAAACAGAATCCCTAGTGTCCACTGACCAGCAAAGCTGGTATGAATTCTGACCCATACCATTTGCTTTAGGAAGAAAACTAGTAGGAAAGTGAGTTTTGTTGATACAAGAGCTCAGTAAAAAAACCTTTACATTCCTAAACTTTCTACACACATTTCCTAGTTGGAGGTTGGGCTTGGTAGTGGAGGAGGGAGTTTATCTTTGTTCTGCTTAAATAAAAAAGTTCAGTTCTAATTGGAGTAGTCATTTACATGCCTTTTGATCTCACACAGATTTGAGTTACTAGGCATGAGGAGGTGATGGTAATGGGTGCTCCTGGGATTCCTTTGGGAGCATGTAATACTTCCTGCACTGTCCTAAACCTCCAGGCTGAGCACAATGATGTCCTCTTTCTGATTCCTTTCCTACCATATAGGCTGCAGTATAAAGGGCAAAACAATGCCTATATCCTCCAGCCATATCAATAAATATAAAACACCTCTACCAAAAATAATGATAAATTTATCAAAGGGTTACCTCCTCATTAATGTTAAGACCACGGCCCTTTGCATGTTTTCTGTCACATCGGTGAATATATTTGTCATAACCTTCTTGCCTTCTAAAAACGGCATCATAAGTGAAAACATCTCCTGTCTTGAGAAAAGGGGGAAAAATGGCTAATTCACAATATTGATTAACTTTACAGATTACAGAATATATGTAGTCAAATCAATAGTTAAACGGTGCACATACTGCATTAGATGATAACTGTAGTATTACTGAGTTTATTAGTAAGCTTGGGGCCCTCCTTTGCAATAGGTTGCAAAATTACCTAATGACACGTGATACCTTTTTTTAAGTCTGTTCAGTTCTGAAATTTCTCTTGTGGCAATTTATCTAATTTCCTGCCTTCCCCTCCAAACCCAGATTTGGCTCCCTGCCCGCCAAATCTGTTGTAATTTTTGTAAATGTAACTGCTTTATTTGCTTTAATTTTCTGAACTTGATATTCTTCTTAAGTTCATATATTTGTCAAGTGAGCTGGCACAATTATGTAAAACAGTTTCAAAATCAATTCGGAGTGAAAAAGACAAAGGTATCCTGCAGTGTAATCATCATTTAATTTCTGATTAAAGCAGAATTGAGAAGAGTTCTGAAACATGCCACAGTGGTAATCCTGTGATCCAGTGGTATGTTTGACATACATATGTCATGCATGAAAATACAGCACACCCCAAGCCAGAATATTAGAGTATAACTGTTGATATAGTTGTATCCAAATAAACAATATTAAAGATCTTGTCTGCTAACAAAGGCATTTGTGAAATCCAATCAAAGAGAATGGAATCAAAGGAATTTCAAAACCAAAAAAAAAAACTTTGAAGGAAAAAAAAGCAAAATCCCCTACTGAAATATGCTGTCATATGTTAATAAACTTTATTAAAATGTCCATATTCAGTTAAATGTCAGTCTATCACTGGCTTTGTGCATGGCTGACTTAAAAAATGATGCACTTTGATGGGCTTTTTTTTCCCTCTCTAATAAAGTGTGTCCAATTTAGCCTATGAAAAATCATATGAGTCTTACAATTCACAAAGCATCCCTTCACAGATAGTCAAGTCCGAGCAAGTCAAGAAGGCTACAATGGTTCCGTTAAAAGAAAAGCACAGCTAAGAGCATAAGTAAGACACTGCTGTAACCACAGGCTTAATTTGGAAGGGTATCTCCATTACTGGGTTCTGCCAAGAGGAGAGACTATTTGGTATTTGACCTATCTATCCCTTCTTTTCCCAGAAACGACTGAGCCTCAGAGAATTTCAGGCACGTTCAAGAACATCCTGCACCTGATTTGTCACTTTCATGATTGTACATATTTTTTGTATTTCCGCAATTGCTTCTCCTTTCCACCCCATGCTACTAGTTTCATTCAGAACTTCAGTCGGTGTCTAATTTGTGCTCACCACCACGTGTGTTATTTGCTCTTTGACTTTATTCATGTGGCATTATTTGTCTGTTATTTGTTACTTATGTCAGAGCAGATAATTCATTCTCTGTGAGTTCTAGACTCACAGATAGCCAGTCAACCTGTTATGTCAAAAACTAGCTCTCTCCCAGATGATCTGTTTAATTTTTTCTGCCAGATGTGTAGAGGCAACAGCTCTTTGTTCAATGCACTGATAATGTTCTGCTTCTGTTTCTCTTTGTTGTTAAATCATAACTTAGTCAGCCCGGGTGATGATGGTGAGCTGTTTCTTAAATCCATCAGAGCAAGTGAGTCATGCAGAGCAGACAATAAATATGCACTCAGGGTGGGCATCCTCTGTGTACTGCTAGTAAAGCTAAACATTCATTAATATTCTGGACACACATGAGATAGGTAATAGCTTTCTCCACATCTCAGGAGAGGAAACACCATGCAAACGGGCCACCATAATGTATCTAAAGCAATGGAGGGAGCAACTCTCAGCCAAGGGATTAAAAGTCAGGAATTTCTGGCTTCTGGCCATGTGATGAGCACCTCTTCCTCCTTTTTCTCTCCGCTTCATTCTCTGAAACACAGTTGGTTTAAGTATTTAAGCTGAAAAAAGGAATGAAATACCTTTTGCTCTATAAATAAAAAAAAATATCCAAACTATCTAATTCCTTAATTGTGCTGAAGAATGGGTTGAAACTGCTTCCTCCCCTGTGTCTGAGGTCCAGACTGTGAAAAAACCTATTAAACAGCTGTTATCACATTTTGTTTCCATGCCATTGGAGCAGAATTTTCTACAAACCAGGTCATCATGAGTGTGAAAGCAGATTCTTTTTCAAGCAGAAAGTAAGAAAAAGCTCTATCATATGGTTGCTAATTCTGTGCAGACTGGGTAGGCTGTGAGCTCTGCCCGCCACAAGTGCACCATGCCAGCCCTTTGACCTGCCCTAACCTTACTCTTGTTGGGCTTCCCTGCTGTGTTTTGTTAAGCATGGCATCAACTGTGCCCACTTACCTTTGGCTGAGAGCACCTTCCCAAGGTGATGCTGGAATCAACACGAAAGAGTCCGACATTACAAATCTACTTGTCTTTTAGCAGTGCCATCTGGTCAGTGAAAGAAATTTGCTTTTCCTTTAATGCCCAGGGCTGTGCTGTGGTCTGCACCCTGCCTACATCCCAGGGAAAATCTGCCAGTGCTTGGCACATTCAGCAGCCTGACACTTGGGCTGGGAGGGGAGTCATTTTTGTTATAAATGGATATATGTTGCTATGATATTGCTATATTACATTAGTTTAATGGATGTTTCAGAACTTTTTAATGCCTTTTTTTTTAGGAAAAAGCTGCTGAGCTATACTTCCTGGGTGGCAAACTTTTCTCTCTCTGAAGTGTCACATGAGACATTGAACTTAAAAGCTTTTTTGTAATTTCTGATGTTAAAATGTGAGGACAGAAAAAATGAGGAATGAGACTGATAAAATGCAGCAGAGAGTGAGGAGTGGGCCTCCTTGCCAGTGTGCTTGAGTAACTACATTCTGATTGTCAGTGTAACCCCTTCAGAAGCATTCAGTTATTGATGCATATATTGCTGTTATTGTTTTGAGTAGCTCTTTTGATTTTCTTTATTAAAGCTGTGCATATGGAAAATTTGTGCAATGCACATTGAAAACCTTTTGTCTCAACTGAAAATGGAGAAGTTTTTTATTAAGGAGCTCCCAAGAGTGTGTGTTACCAGAAAAACCACAGGTGCTGCAATTCAGCCCTAGTGACCGATGATGCATTTCCTATTCCCCCTGAAAATGCCTCACATTTCATTGGTACCACGTGGCCTGTTGAAGCTCAATCCTTTGGCAAACCGTGTTTCATTTGCCATTCACAAATAGCAGACACAGTTCACAAAGGTCTCTGGAGGTGAAATCTGCTACTTTGGTATTAGATAGCCTAGCTCACGATTAATGTGCAGCATTTCTGTATCAGGAAGACAGTGGTGTGGCACTGGCACGGGTTGCCCAGAGGAGTGGTGGATGTCCCATCCCTGCAAAAATTCAAGGCCAAGTTGGATGGAGCTTTGAGCTACCGGGTCGACTGGAAAGGTGTCCCTGTCCGGGGCAAGGGGGTTGGAACTAGATGATCTTCAAGATCCTTTCTAACCTAAACTATTAGATAATTCTATGATGATTTTAGGCACCGGCCTGACCACGTCCTTCGCAGGAGGGCCGAGCAACCTTGCAGAGGGACTGCGCAGATGCCTCACACCGCGCAGAGACCCACCGGGAAGGCTCGTCACTGCTAGCCTGCCCGGCTCGCTCCCTTCCCTCCCTCACCTTGGCCGCCCGGTTGAAATAGCTGAGCTCCGGAGGCCCTTCCCGTCTGGTCGGGACGAAGCTGAAGGCGGAGAAGGCAGCGAGGGCACGTCGCCTCCTCCTTCCCGCCGCGCTGCCGAGCGCCTCCTCCGCCCATGGCGACCCTGCAGCGCCGGGCGCGGGGGCGGCCATGCTGCTGTCACCCGGCAACGCGCCGCGGGGGCAGCGGGACAAGCGCCGCCCGGAGGAGGGGGCGGCCCGGCAGCGCTTGAGTCCTCTGCGAGTTCCGCAGAGCTGTGTTAAGCCTGAAATGTGGATTCCCGGACACCCAGACGGAGGGGTTTGGTCCCACGTTTGAGCAGCGGCTCCAGCATCACCCACCCGCAGGCCATCTCCCTGGTCCCTAGTGTCCTTGGAGCTGGGGGAGATGGTTAAAGCAAAGCCTGACTTTTTTTTTTTTCCTGTGACAGTCCGCACTAATCCCCAAATCCCCCTTTAAGTGGGTAAGCTGAATAAAAACACCACAGCATGGAATTTCCACCAGAATGAGGATCCCGATTCTTGAGGAACTTGGTCTTGAGAAGCTGGTCTTTGGCCAGCTGCTCCTCACCCACTCGGGCACAGGTTTCAATGGGATGCTAAACCATTTCAGGCAATGCAGTTGGAAAACTCTCTCAGACACTTACCTTGGGAACACTGAAAGGAAGTGTCTCCTGGGTGCAAGTCTCAGACTGACTGTAAAACTGCTCTGCCCTAGCAGCACCTGGCCCCTAGTTTTGGTATTCAGCCTGTGGTTATCCCGCTTTAATACATACACTAGTTATGCCTGTGCTGCTTCTTACTGTGCCTTTGGGGACTTGTGAGTAGCTTCGATTCACCTCCATACAACCACAGTTGTAGAGCTACTATGCAGTAGGTACAGCATTATATCATTATTGATACCAGTAACTTTTGGCAAGCAGTTTCACAACAGCACTTTTCCAGATATCTTGAAGTTTACTGAACATCCAAAATTTATTTTAAGTCCCCCGACATTCAGAGTACCAGAAATCGTCACAACTGATTGTTTCAGGCCTCTTGGAGCCAAGCAATAATTCAGGCTTACAGAAGTCTCATCCCTACTATGTAGCTGTCATTTGCCCATCACTAATCCACTGAATAACAGAGACTCCTGCTTCTTTGCAAGTGCAGTGTGGAGGCATTTATAATCTGCAGACTTGTGTGGGTGTTTTTTTTAAACATTAGTGACAATTTCCATCTGCTTATTTAATAATGTCCCTCTATCAGTTAAGATCCTCTTCTTTCTGTAGCACAGGCCCAATTAGTGTAGTGTAAGCCAGCAGTGGAATTGAAAATCCAACAGCTGCCTTACATCAGCTTCCTACGCAGAGACCAGTTTGCCACTGTGCAAGTGCTTTTTTGTAGTTTAGTCCAAGCACGAAGAGATAGCAAGCCCATTTATAAAAAGCAGCTCAGCTGAAACTGCAGCTATAAATAGAGCCACAAGAAACTGTTTGCCAGAGATATAAACTAAACCAAGCTAGGCAAGAGCTCTGAAGCCAGATCTGAAAGATTTCTCTCCAGTTTTCTTCCTGTTTTCATGTACCTCATTTTGATTAATATTAAATTGATGGCATTAAATTGAATTACAGTATCTGGATGCAATACAGATTGTTAAAAATACTGCTGGATGCTTGTTGCAGATTTGCCATATTCCCCCCCCCCCTTCAAAACTATTAAAAACTATGTTTTTCACTTAATTTTTCCTTCCTAATGAAGGTAAAAATCCTTTTGGAATTATTTGAAATTCACAAAGGCCTTCTCTTCCTGGTCACCTTTTGAAGCAGGATATGAATGCCCAGGGGAGTTTGCAACCAGATTTTACTAATATCCTCCTGTTAAGTGCATGTTTGTGTTATAGAGTAGCATGGAAGGCCAATCTGTTTCCTTAGTAATTTTAGTATGAACATGTAAACAATGAAACAATTTTCATCTATATGGTGAAAACTATGCGTTCAAACACAGCTGAGTGAAGAGACCGAAGTGCTAAAAGTTGCTTTGAATTTGGTGTCTTAGGGCTGAGCAGTTTGATTGCCTGCATATTTTAAATAGTAATACACCTTCAGGTTCCACTGCTAAGGTTCCTGAGTTTTGAATGTGTTGGTATGTACTTTTACAGTCATAAAGTGTCTCAAAGGCAAGGTCACTGTTCTGAAATATCAAACTGGTTTATGGAGTGACTTTGAAAAAAATTCATAAAAAGAACATGTGAAGCAAATAGTACTGGAGGCAGAGAGAGGGAACACAACAAAGACAATGGTAACAGGGTAAGGGAGACAGGATGGACACAAGAGGACAGATGAGATAGAACAAGGCAGGTAATTGACAGTTGCTGTTTTCTTACTACAAGCTGAGGTAACCTGTTTCAAGCTCATGTAACTTAGAGCTGAGATGACTAGCCTGCTATCAAATTAAGGTTTAGCAATCCATCTTCTGTCCTAGCTGTTTGACCTCAACATGTATCAGATTGCCATGTGGTCCTGACCTTCAGCTGAGTCACAAAGGAGAGACAGTTTTTCCAAAAATGTTCCATTCAACGGCCCTTGAGAGGCTGAAACAGAAATGGCTCAAAACGTCTCCTCTTTCCATTACCACAGCTTTGGGCCAAGCCAGTTGTTTCACAGAAATGCTTGTTTCTACTAGATCCTAATTATTGACTGACTGCCCATCTCAAACAGGAAGGCTCTTAAGAGGGATCACTCCCCCAGGAGGTAAGTCTTCCATGAACTTCCCTAATGTGGATCCTTCCCACGGTCTGCAGTTTTTCATCAACTCCTCCAGCGTGGGTCCCTTCCATGGGGTGCAGTCCTTCAGGAGCAGGCTGCTCCACCACAGGTCCCCTGTGAGGTCACAAGTCCTGTCAGCACACCTGCTCCAGCATAGGCTCCTCTCTCCATGGGCTCACAGGAGCCTGCTCCAGTGTTGGCTTTCCACAGAGTCAAAGACTCCTTTGGGCATTCACCTGCTCCAGTGTAAGGCTGTCTACGGCCTGGAGGTATTTTTCTGCTCCATCATGGACCTCCAGGGGCTGCAGGGGAGCAACCTGCCTCACTGTGGTCTGCACCATGGGCTGCAGGGGAATCTCTGCTCCTATGTCTGGAATGTCTCCTCCCTGTCCTTCCTCACTGATCTGGGTGTCTGCAGAGTTTCTTCTCTTTGGCTGCTGTTTCTGCAGATTTTTTCCTCTTCTTAAATATGTTATCCTAGAAGTGCTACCACCATTATTGATGGTCTTGGCCTTGGACAGCAGCGCATCTGTCTTGTAGCTGACTGGCACTGGCTCTGTCAGACACAGGGGAACTGTCAGTCAGTTTCTTACAGAGGCCATTCCTGTAACCCTGTCCCCACCTCCTTACTACCAACACCTTGCCACACAACCCAGTATAGCTGACTGATACTTGCTCCAATTCAGATACTGTTCAATAACCCTCTTGGTAAGTACAGTAATACACAGGTTTATACGAGGTGATGTCACTTTCATAACAATTGCTATTTGTAACACTGTTTTGGAATGAAAACACAAACAATTCTAGTCCAGGAATGTCAAAACTTTTGAAATACTTCACACACGCTTTTTCCTGTCAAAACTGAGATTTTCAGTAAAAGCATTTCAATGATTTTCAGATTTGAAAAATGCTGCATCAGAAAATTTCAAACAACTCCTGGCAGAATCTTTGTTTTAAACAGCACATAATACAACATAAAGGGCTTCATATCTTCATAGTTACTGACATGAATAAAGTGCCCTTATCTTGCATTTCAACATATTAGAAACTACATTGACCTGAATATTTCCTGCCCTTAAATTTGAAAATGCTCAAAATTAATATGCAGCAAACTTCAGAGTGAACCAGTTACAGTTGATTTATATACCACTTTGACAAATCCATACAAATCTGAATTACTTCAGGGAACAAAAAAATAGTCTCTTAATTACATGTTTTATTTAAGGCACATATATTCTGCATTTGTTTCCTCCTCAGAATCACTCCACTATTTTAGATAAGAAATGAATAAAACTAAGAAGACCTAGACTCCAAATTGTTTGGGGTCCACCTGTAAAAGGTGCTGAAGGGTAGTATCTACATAAGGTGAGGGAGAATCTGCTATCTGAAAATGAAAAATTAATGGACCTTCATACAAAACCACAACCACAAGGAAAACTACATATAAAGTCTAAGATAATAATATCTTTTAACAATAAATCTTCTGCTATATAAAGTGTCTTGACAACATAGCTTATTTTTATCCTGATATGAGGTTCTGAAAACAAAACAGGACAGACTTGCAACAGCTCTACCATCACATATATAGAGCTGTTGCTTTAGAAAGAAGCAGATTAAACTACTTGTGTCTCACTGGAAAAGGGAAGGTCTGTAGATATTTTACAAAATGGAGGAAACATAAAGGAATATAAAAAGAACAAAAAGTGCTTTTCACATAGCATACTACTGTATCTTTAGAAACAACATCTAAATATCATTAATTTACAGGGAATGGCAACTACTTTCATAGTTAATAAAAATATCTCCAAGCCTAAATCTTTCTTCTTGTCCTTTGGTAGCCCTTCATAAACTGGAGCAAAGCACTGACTTTGAAAAAGAATTCCAGCAGGCTTCCCAGGTTTCCCATTTAAATTCTGCTTTCCAGACCACAGTGAATCACTCTTACATGGATCTTTTGGCTGCTGCCTCACAGTATGAAATGCCTTTGCATTGTATTTTTGGAAGTCACACTCTGTGGCTTGCTAGTGACCTATGAACTGTGTCACCAACATGGACGTTGTAGAACTTGATGAACCTTGATGTAGAAGATACGGAATGTCAAATACTGCTATGTATGATTATTATAAAATTTTTCAAGTTACATGCTGATACACGAGTAGTGTTATATCCGGTTACTGAGGCCAAAATTGCTGCAGGAGAAGCAAGAAAGACGATACAAGAACTGGGGTGAATCTAGACAGAGGAAAAATAAAACAGTATAAATAGTAGATGGAAAATGCATGGGAAGACAAGAGGTATTTATTAAATACAAATAGCTTCTTAGTACTAGAAAGATAATAATACTGAGCAACTGAAGGCTAGAGGGAGGATGGTTGCACCTTTCTTTTTCTGGGCATCATACTGCATGTATGATGTATATCTGTTGCCCACTTTCTTGTTCTTTAGCAGGATTTGGATGCAAGAATCCAAATGCAATTACAAAATGAGAGATAACCACAAGTGGAATGTGAACGCTCCAAACACAGGCATTTTCAACATAGTCTTGGAGGGCACATATATCTTTGGATATATGAGGGCACATAGGTATCTTTCTTTATATTTCATTGGACTAGTCAACTCCCTGGCATTCAGATGTTTTATACATTTCATAGCTTACAGAAATAATATTGTTTAACTTTTATAAAAATCAAAGAAACAAGGCTATTGAGCTAGGTACAACTTTTGTTAATGATGTGTAAGAATATAAATGAAAGCAAAATCCTGAATGTACAGGTTATACCTGAAAGCTGCACAAACATATGACAATATAATAGAATCAACTTGACATAAAGGGTTTTCATCCACAGTAAGAAGTGATTGCATTGACCTATGGCAACACTACAATGATTTTAAAGGCCCGGAGTACATTCAAAGTCTAAGAAGGAGATCAATAACTTTTTTAAGTATTCCTAGGACAAATTTATAGTAAGTGGTGAGAAGGTATTTAGGAAAAGTCTTAAGCATAGTTAAATCACACCTTGCTTTAGGCAATGACTGGGACATGGGTTTTGCTGCCATGTGAGCTATTTGGAAAGTCTTTAACTCCACGGAAGAAATCATAAAGACAACAAAAATGTTTTTCATGAGATTTTATTAGACTGAGCAGCTATCTTGAGAATTACTGACCAAAAGTCTCCAACTATGGATGAAAAATGAAGTGTATTATGTTGAACATAACTGAAATAAATTACATTTTGATTTTAGACTAACTTCTGACCAAAATTCATATTGTCTGTTTTACTGCAACTGTGGGCACTTAGAAATTTACTGTCATTCCAATTTGCTAGTGGGCAGATGGCTGCTGTGTGTAAACTGTACCACATTCAGTGAGACTGTGGCCTGATGCCGTGTATTTGTGACCCATGATTTTGAAAACTTCTTCTGAAAGGACATCAATGCTTACAAATGTATATATATATGTTTCATAAATGAGAATTCTGAATACTTTTAACATTTCAGTAACATGCCAGAGCTAATAGTGCATACGTTGACTTCCATATTCATATGGTATCAGTCAGAAAAAATTTTTTAAATTATGTGCTGTTTTGTAAATAAGACTATTTTATTAATTTTGGTCTTGTTAGGATGCTATGACTAAAAGAATGTGTTAATTTCAAGTACTTATTACAACAAAGCAAAACTTGTTACCATCTATACTTCAAAGGTGCATAGATAGTATAACTACCTGTTTTTTCTGTCTGTCACCTGGCTCATCTATGAAGCTCTGGAAGTGTGATACTTTATAATTCAATGGGATTTAAATTAATCTCAAATATCCACAAAATAGCATTTTTTGCATACTCATGTCCGGACAAAAAAATTATTACTTTAAATATCCCAAGAAATCCAGTATTGGAAAAATTAAGTGAAAGGCATGTGAGGGCAAAAGGGGTTGTCAAAGTTTCAAACAAACAAAACTTTTCTCTGCTCGTACAGCATCTTCTAGTTATTGTTTAAGCACTGCAGGCCAGTTGTTAAGTAGCAATACTGATACTGTTCTCAGTATCGCCCCCTCTGCTTGTGTTTATGGATTTGAGGTAAATCTTCTCTATCACCTAAGGAGTAAATGACTGAAAAGTGCCTAGGATGCCACCTGTGACTGAAGACAGAAGAGCTGATTTAGTTTCTGTAAGGCAATAGCAAGTCTAGCAGATATTATTGACCATGGCTGTTGAGATAGCTGGCCATAGCCTGCCTCAGCATCTAACTTCTGAATAAAAAGCAGCAGTAGTAGCAGAAGACACACAGGTTTAGAGTGACAGAAGCCATGGAAGGAAGCATAACTAAGAGACAGCAACAGTAAGACAAAGTACATATAAATTTTTAATGAATTAACCTTACAAAAGACAATAGCTTCAAAACATTTGACACGTTTGTACAAAACTATTCCAGCGTTGTTAGTTCTCTCTTCAGAAAGAATGCCAGCAAGCCACCCAACGTGTCCTGGCTATGAGATGCAACTGGTGATCACATCCAAATCATGTGTGGACAGATTAAACTTATTTACAAATACTGTATACTTTAATACCAGATTAGTGGATGCTATTGGGGAGCGACTGTATTTTCCAGAAAACACCATGCATCAGAAAATAGTATGCACCCCTAGCTTTATTGCCTTTTCCCCCACATTTGTCACTAACATCTCTCTTAGTCCTTTCAGGACGTGTTATCTCCTTTTGCTTTCTATTCCTTCTTTTCTTGTCTTCGAATAACAGTGCAAGTAGCAGTACAATCTTCCAGTCCTACAGCATACATCGCAACTGTCCTTGAACACAGGAATATCAAGGTGCAAAATGATGGCTCATGGGACTATTCTGCAGCCATATTAAAATAAGTGCCACATACCAGAAAATAGCACGCATGTTAAGGGCCAAAATGTAGTTAAAAAGTGCGTGATACTTTCCTGAAAATATGGTATTGATGACACGTACAAGCATCTTCAAGATGCCACATTCCCTTGTGAAAGGGATCTTGTCATTTCAGTATGTACAAAATATGTTTTCAATTCTCCTTTTCCTTTTACATTTATTATTCCTCTGCAAGTGCTCATGTACCCCAGTGTTTGCAGGACGTTGTTTGTCTCCTCTGTAACCTGCAACAATACAATAATACAACCAGTGTTGATAATAAAGCAAAGCAGAATCTTCTTCCAGAGTGTGAAAAGAACGTATGTTCTGCACAATTATAAGGGTTTTGTTATAATGCTCGTAAGGCCTTTAAGAGTCTCAAGTGAGGTTTGAGCACTTGAGCTTTCAAGTAGTCTGTTGCTAGATGCCCATTCTTATCACTTATATCAAGTATCAAATTTGGCACTTCTGTACCTATGGTTGCAAACATAGAGCTTGTAGATACACAAATGGCACTAGGGTCAACACTCTTCCTCATAGCTCACTTTTCTCAACTTCAGGAGCTTATTTTTACTTCCATAGACCCAAGCTTCCTCATCTTTTTATAAATACTAAGGTTGTGTAAATGAAGTTATAGTAGGATGTTAGGATCACCTGTCCGAGCTGCTGTTGCTAGTTTCTCATAGAACTGTCAGCGAAGCAAACTTTAGGCTGTTCTGCCATTTTAGGTTAAAGCCCACTACAACAGAGGTTGTTCAACAGCATCATTTGTCTCTGACTATTTGCCTTTCTTTGTGAAGCAAGCAACTGTTTGTAGATGTCATTGCTTTAACATTTCTTCTGTTTTCAGTTTTGACTAACAGTTGGTAACTTTACTTTTCTATTACTTAGTTCTGAATAATCTCAATGATAGATTTGAGTACTCTTAGTCACAATGCTGGAATCCCAAAATGCTAGGCAGCATACTAGACAGATACTTAAAATATGATCTCTGACTAGGGAATCAGATCACTGGAATGTTAGAAAATTGAAGGTCTGTATATAATCTATACTGATAATAATTTACAGAGAATATTAATCAGCATATGGTTCATTACAAGGGAAGTTTTATGGTTGCTTTATGGATTTAAATTGATGTACAGGAGTTATGATAATTTCCTCTAGTTAAAAATAACCAACATCAGCATTGCTCTTCAGGGATAAGGTAGCTAGTATTGTATGAGTTTAGAAAGTCACAAAATAAAAATGTGATTGCCCTTAAAATCACTCTGAATCTCTGAAAGGGATGCATTTCCAGGCAACGCATGAC